>JASEVX010001189.1:0-20890 GCA_031761405.1 Serripes groenlandicus | reverse complement strand
AGTGTGATTATAAAAATTAAGGAAGCAGTGGATTTTCTTGCTTTTTATGGTGTAGGTAGCAACACTTTTAAAGATGTAAACGTTTATTTGGACTATTTTGTATGTAGTCAGAATGTAAGGGTACATTTACAAGCTGACGATCTCGTCATGTACGACGGCAATGATGAATGTGATGTCACTGTTACCAAAGTCAGATTACTTTTGACGCACTTTGAAACCAACAAATATTTAAAAAATGACGTCACTTCCGGTTTGATCATCTCAATTGATAGAAAATCAGAAATCCTTTTCAATGGGCCCAAACATGACTACATTCGGACAAGAAATAAAGGAGATATCGGCATTTACGCATTAAGAAGACTTTTGACGCACTTTGAAACAATAATTTAAAACGGCGATAACTAGAGAACAATTAGTTCTAGGATCATAATTTTTTCATATATGAAAAGGGCTCAACAAGATCTTTCCAACGGTATATCAAACTTGAGGATCGGGACAAGTTCATTTTTGGGGTTTAAAAATCTCTCATATTACATAACTCTAAAACGGTAAACAATTATAGCGACAAACTTTGGTTTAAATGAAAGCTTTTTAGGTCTTCTATCATTTGGTAGCATAAAGAGAAAAAGTTAAAGCGTAAATAGTGATACAAATTAACAAAACCCGATTTGACGCTTTTAATGGGCTCCTTTTCCCTCTATATTTGAAATCTGATCAAATTGGTAAAGTCGTGTTTAACTACAGTGACACTTTTCAAGTGCAAATTAAAACATAATAAAAACTTTCATCATGTAGGGTAATCTTTTGAACAGCAGTGTAAAGGGTTATTCTCAGACAAGTGTTAACTCGTTCGTTGCAGGTGTTCAGACGCAGACAGTATGTCGCCTTTAAAGGGGATTAATTTTCAACATGTCAATGGGCTATTGTACACGTTTCCGTCCTTAAATCAATAGACGCTGGACACTGTGTCGCCTTTAAAGGAGATTGATATTGACATGTCAATGGGGCATTGTTCATGTTTCCGGCTTTAAATCAATAGACGCAGACAGTATGGCGCCTTTAAAGGAGATTAACTTTGACATTTCAATTGGGCATTGTTCATGTTTCCGGCCTTAAATAAATAGACGCAGACAGTATGGCGCCTTTGAAGGAGATTAACATTTCAATGGTCTATTGTTCGGACACCTGGTGTGTTTCTGATTGTGAAATAACGCGTCTAAAAATAGATCGTGGTGTCAGGACATGCGCATCTGTCATTTGAACTCTGGACGTTCTCGAGGTAAGACGTTACATTTATTGCTTTACCATACATGTTTGACTGCGTGCTTCGGCTCGACTATACGACATATTAAAGGGATATATCGTGTTGTATGGATGTCTCGTGTCAGGTTTCCCGAAACAATGTAGCAAAGGTTAGGTCGAATTTCCCCGCCATTATTTTCGAGGGTTCCAACAACATACCCGCTAGAATCTATTGGTAGAAGGCTAGAGACAAATCGTTGGTGGTCTCGCCCGAAGGGTGCTACTGAAACACTTGCTCCATTGTTAAAGCTTTCTAAATATAGACCCATGATGTCATTCTAAATATAGACCTATCATTCAAAATGGCCGCCACGCATGCGCAGCCCTTGTATAACTACAAAATAGCGTCCTCACTCGTGTCAATCCTTATATGCAAATGAGATACTATAAATAGTAACTAGGTCAACAAAATGGCCGACGATTACGTCATCTTTGTTTACACCTAAACCGACGCATATACTACTAGTATCACTCAATATTATTGACCTAGCTATAGCCCTTTGTCTCTGGCAAGATTGTACTTCCGTCACTCCATTGCCTTCACATCCTTTTTTATGTTACACAGTATCACTCCACAGTATTGACCCGACCATAACCCAGACTCTGGCAAGATTGCAACTTCGTCACTGAATTGTTGTATCTTCCTATTATATATTACACATTATCACTAAATAATACGAAAAAAACCATGAATGGTTTTTTTCGCTTATAGTTAACAGGTGTGAGATTTTTTTTTTTTTTTTTTTTTTTTTTTTTTTTTCAATAACCCATGAAGCTTTCTGAAATGAAACTGGCCAAATCCATGGGGCCCGCCATTTTGGGTATGTATAAAATGAGCCGAGAAACACGGATTGAAAAAAAATTATTGTCGTCTTTTTAATATTATTTTTTAAATCGATAATTTGGGTATGTATAAAATGACACGAAAAACACGGATTTTTTAAATTATTGTCGTCTTTTTAATATTTTTTTTTTTTAAATCGATATTTATTAAAGTGCTGTGTTTTGGGGGAATTAACATTAAAAATAAATGGAACTCTGTAAGAAATATGTTTTCCCGTTCGTCAAAAAAACGACAGCATTAGACTTCTACCCCTGAACCTAAATGTTGACTGTATCGTATCCAAAGAAGGACGTGACGTCATTTCCGTAACACTTCATCTTGGCGTAACGTCAATGGAGCGACGTCGTTTCCCGCAAAAAAGTTGTATCAACATGAAATACCCCAAATTCCTATACATGAGCTATTTGTCAAACATTGTGGCAAAAGGATAATTTTCTCATAAGGAGTAATTGTTCTTTTAGCGACAATCTTTCCCTAAATCGTCTGTTGCAAAGGCCTCAGAAACCGTCTCTAATAGGGAAAGGGTTTAGCAGAAATGTGACCCCTTACATCATTTGTTCCAGTCATATTGACTGGTTGAAAAAGGCAGTTGCCAGGTGGCATCAGCAAAGAGCTGATCTTTTTGCTTCTTCACCTAATGCAGGTGATCGATTAAGGATCATCTTGGCCATCATGTTTTAACCTCGTTCATTATAAATGTATTCCTTGATTTTCTGAAAGTCTTTACTTTATTATTTTCTGTTCGTAATAATAGACGACAGCAATACGAATTCCAAATATATTTTGATAATGCATAAAACATGACATTAACATTATTATTGTCTAGTCAATTACTTATAAATCCTTTTGTATGGCCAAAGTATGCTCTTTAATTTTTGTTTATAATTATCTTGCGTTTTTTCGTAAATAGGTAGCACCTATAGATATATTAGTCTTACTTCAATAAGCAGAAAGAGCCGATGGCATATATATATATATATAAATATACAATCCGTGTCAGGCGGCATGGGTCTTGTAGTGCAGAAACGATTGGTTAATTTGCTTTGGTGTTTCACCACGCTTTCAACAATTGTTATATTACGTACTTTCCTGGTAATTTACCAGTACTACTGGTCCATATATCCTGATACCAGCCAGTCAGTCGTAATGCTTATCTCACAACCTCTAGCGCCAAGGATGGCCATCATTACTACCATTTGTTCGGAATCATTTACCTTCTGGCAAGCTTGTACCTTCGTCACAACATTGCCTTCACTGTCCTCTATATGTAACATAGTATCACTTCACAAGACCAGACCATCATCCTGACTTTAGCAAGCTTGTACCTTCGTCACGTCATTGCCTTTACTGTCGTCTATATGTAACACAGTATCATTTCACAAGACCAGACCATCATCCTGACTCTAGCAAGCTTGTACCTTCGTCACGTCATTGCTTTCACTGTCGTCTATATGTAACACAGTATCACTTCACAAGACCAGACCATCATCCTGAATCTAGCAAGCTTGTACCTTCGTCACGTCATTGCCTTTACTGTCCTCTATATGTAACACAGTATCATTTCACAAGACCAGACCATCATCCTGAATCTAGCAAGCTTGTACCTTCGTCACGTCATTGCCTTCACTGTCGTCTATATGTAACACAGTATCATTTCACAAGACCAGACCATCTACCTGACTCTAGCAAGCTTGTACCTTCGTCACGTCATTGCCTTCACTGTCGTCTATATGTAACACAGTATCACTTCACAAGACCAGACCATCATCCTGACTCTAGCAAGCGTGTACCTTCGTCACGTCATTGCCTTTACTGTCGTCTATATGTTACACAGTATCATTTCACAAGACCAGACCATCATCCTGACTGTAGCAAGCTTGTACCTTCGTCACGTCATTGCCTTTACTGTCCTCTATATGTAACACAGTATCACTTCACAAGACCAGACCATCTACCTGACTCTATCAAGCTTGTACCTTCGTCACGCCATTGCCTTCACTGTCGTCTTTATGTAACACAGTATCACTTCACAAGACCAGACCATCTACCTGACTCTATCAAGCTTGTACCTTCATCACGCCATTGCCTTTACTGTCCTCTATATGTAACACAGTATCATTTCACAAGACCAGACCATCATCCTGAATCTAGCAAGCTTGTACCTTTGTCACGCCATAGCCTTCAATGTCGTCTATATGTAACACAGTATCACTTCACAAGAACAGACCATCTACCTGACTCTAGCAAGCTTGTACCTTCGTCACGCCATTGCCTTCACTGTCGTCTATGTGTAACACAGTATCACTTCACAAGACCAGACCATCTACCTGACTCTAGCAAACTTGTACCTTCGTCACGCCATTGCCTTCACTGTCGTCTATATGTAACACAGTATCACTTCACAAGACCAGACCATCTACCTGACTCTAGCAAGCTTGTACCTTCATCACGCCATTACCTTCACTGTCGTCTATATGTAACACAGTATCACTTCACAAGACCTGACCATCACCCTGACTGGGGAAAGCTTGTACTTTCGTCACGCCATTGACTTCACTGTCGTCTATATGTAACACAGTATCACTTCACAAGACCAGACCATCTACCTGACTCTAGCAAGCTTGTACCTTCGTCACGCTATTACCTTCACTGTCGTCTATATGTAACACAGTATCACTTCACAAGACCAGACCATCATCCTGAATCTAGCAAGCTTGTACCTTTGTCACGCCATAGCCTTCAATGTCGTCTATATGTAACAGAGTATCACTTCACAAAAACGGACCATCTACCTGACTCTAGCAAGCTTGTACCTTCGTCACGCCATTGCCTTCACTGTCGTCTATATGTAACACAGTATCACTTCACAAGACCAGACCATCTACCTGAATCTAGCAAGCTTGTACCTTCATCACGGCATTGCCTTCACTGTCGTCTATTTGTAACACAGTATCACTTCACAAGACCAGACCATCTACCTGAATCTAGCAAGCTTGTACCTTCGTCACGGCATTGCCTTCACTGTCGTCTATTTGTAACACAGTATCACTTCACAAGACCAGACCATCTACCTGACTCTAGCAAGCTTGTACCTTCATCACGCCATTGCCTTCACTGTCGTCTATTTGCAACTTAACAAGACCAGACCATCTATCCGACTCTAACAAGATTGTACCTTCATCACGCCATTGCCTTCACTGTCGTCTGAATGTAACACAGTATCACTTCACAGGAACAGACCATCTACCTGACTCTAGCAAGCTTGTACCTTCGTCACGCCATTGCCTTCACTGTCGTCTATATGTAACACAGTATCACTTCACAAGACCAGACCATCTGCCTGACTCTAGCAAACTTGTACCTTCATCACGCCATTGCCTTCACTGTCGTCTATTTGTAACACAGTATCACTTCACAAGACCAGACCATCTATCTGACTCTAGTAAGATTGTACCTTCATCACGCCATTGCCTTCACTGTCGTCTAAATGTAACACAGTATCACTTCACAAGACCAGACCATCTACCTGACACTATCAAGCGTGTACCTTCGTCACGCCATTACCTTCACTGTCGTCTATATGTAACACAGTATCACTTCACAAGACCTGACCATCACCCTGACTGGGGAAAGCTTGTACTTTCGTCACGCCATTACCTTCACTGTCGTCTATATGTAACACAGTATCACTTCACAAGACCTGACCATCACCCTGACTGGGGAAAAATTGTACCTTCGTCACGCCATTGCCTTCACTGTCGTCTATATGTTACACAGTATCACTTCAAAAGACCTGACCATCAACATGAATGGGGAAAGCTTGTACCTATGTCACGCCATTGCCTTCACTGTCGTCTATATGTATCACAGTATCAATTCACAAGACCAGACCGTCACCCTGACTCTATCAAGTTTGTACCTTCGTCACGTCATTGCCTCCTCTGTCGTCTATATGTAACACAGTATCACTTCACAATACCAGATCATCATCCTGACTCTAGCAAGCTTGTACCTTCGTCACGCCATTGCCTTCACTGTCGTCTATATGTAACACAGTATCACTTCACAAGACCTGACCATCACCCTGACTGGGGAAAGCTTGTACCTTCGTCACGCCATTGCCTTCACTGTCGTCTATATGTAACACAGTATCACTTCAAAAGACCTGACCATCAACCTGACTGGGGAAAGCATGTACCTATGTCACGCCATTGCCTTCACTGTCGCCTATATGTAACACAGTATCAATTCACAAGACCAGACCGTCACCCTGACTCTATCAAGAGTGTACATTCGTCACGTCATTGCCTTCTCTGTCGTCTATATGTAACACAGTATCACTTCACAAGACCAGACCATTATCCTGACTCTAGCAAGCTTGTACCTTCGTCGCGCCATTGCCTTCACTGTCGTCTATATGTAACACAGTATCACTTCACAAGACCAGACCATTATCCTGACTCTAGCAAGCGTGTACCTTCGTCACGCCATTGTCTTTACTGTCCTCTATATGTAACACAGTATCACTTCACAAGACCAGACCATCTACCTGACTCTAGCAAGCTTGTACCTTCGTCACGCCATTACCTTGACTGTCGTCTATATGTAACACAGTATCACTTCACAAGACCTGACCATCCCCCTGACCGGGAAAAGCTTGTACTTTCGTCACGCCATTGCCTTCACTGTCGTCTATATGTAACACAGTATCACTTCACAAGACCTGACCATCACCCTGAATGGGGAAAGCTTGTACCTATGTCACGCCATTGCCTTCACTGTCGTCTATATGTAACACAGTATCAATTCACAAGACCAGACCGTCACCCTGACTCTATCAAGTTTGTACCTTCGTCACGTCATTGCCTCCTCTGTCGTCTATATGTAACACAGTATCACTTCACAAGACCTGACCATCATCCTGACTCTAGCAAGCTTGTACCTTCGTCACGCCATTGCCTTCACTGTCGTCTATATGTAACACAGTATCACTTCAAAAGACCTGACCATCAACCTGACTGGGGAAAGCTTGTACCTATGTCACGCCATTGCCTTCACTGTCGTCTTTATGTAACACAGTATCACTTCACAAGACCAGACCATCATCCTGACTCTAGCAAGCTTGTACCTTCGTCACGCCATTGCCTTCACTGTCGTATATATGTTACACAGTATCCCTCCGTAATCAATACTTTATGAGTTGGCTCTGTCTGTACAGATTGGAGCTATACTCCAGCGTCAGGCCGACTGTCTGCCTGAATGTGCATTCGTCAGTCCGTCATTGATTGCATGTATTTATCAACACGTTGTTACTGTATGACAGATTTATTTCAAAGTGGTCACACTTATACCGTGTGATCAGGAGAACGGCAAAGTACTAGGTACATAACTCTGGTCTGTTTACTTTAGTTATCTCCATTTTTCCTTATTAAGTTCAGCGATTGTCTCAATTAATTTCCATTGTATCCATTTCAAACTTGGTGTGTAGGTAACTTATGACCTACATATTTGCAGTGCACCATTACCATAACTTTAGCATGCTGCGTTTGGATTGTGTATATTATTTTCTTTCAATGTTCTCACTTATTATATAACTTTCGCATGCAACACATGCGTTCCGTGAAATGCCCTTGTTTGTTAATGAGTGTTTCCCAATACTGTGTACTTTGTCCGGAGAGACTGACGGTCTGTCCGTCTTTGTGTTCATCCATCCGTCCGTCTGTTCGTTATAGTTTGCATTAATGGGTCAAAACTTTGTTTCTGTTTCGCGGATCCATTTCAAAGTCGTCACACGTATACATTGGGATTAGGAGATCGATACAATATTTTGAACACAAATCTAATCTGGTTTTTTAGGTGTAAACTCATTTTTTCATTTCTTCGGTTATTGTCTCAATAGATGTCCAATGTATCAATTTAAGACTTGGTGTATAGGGAACTCAGAGCTACAGATGTGCAGTGCAAAAAGAATCATAACTCTAGCATGCTTTCGATTGTCTTTCATTTATCAGCATGATAACAATATACATTGTGGATCTTTAGTGATTTCTGAACTGGAAATATTTTAATTAAGGGTCGCTGCTCGTTTTTTTGTCAATCTTTTGTCCTTCCCGATTTATTTTCTTTATACAAGAAAATGGTCAAACTGTTTTTTTATGCATGTGTGTGAGCGCAGTTGTACATACATGTGTGTGTACGTGTATGTATGTATATATAATGTGTATGTGTGCATGTATATATGTATGCATGTGTGTGTGCAGTAGTGTATGCATATTTGTGGGCATGCTGGTCTGTTTGCATGTGTGTATGCATATGTGTGTATGTGTGCTTGAATATGTGTATGCATATGTGTATGTATGTGTATGTGCGTCTTTTAAGCACTTAATGTTCAAAATTTCATTGAGATCTGCCATTGCGAACCGGAAGTAATATCTGAAAATGGATGATACCATTGAATTGGGAGACCAATATTTGTCATTGAAAAACAATCAGTAACTTTGGTAACGGATTTTCAAAAATAGAAACTTTCATTTAGATCAGACAATGCGAACCGGAAGTGATATCCAAAAATGGATGACACCATTGAATTATGGAATTCGACATTTGTTCTTGCAAAAATAAATTCATGACCCTTGTTGACCTAATTCAAAAAGTGGAAAATTCCATTGAGATCTGACATTATGAACCGGAAGTGATATCGAAAAATGAATGACAAAACGAGCAATTTCTTCTTTTACACAATGTTTTCCACTTTTAGTCATAGGTTATCCATTCAATCATAGAGATCTTCTATGTTTTGACAAAATATGTTCAAAATTGTTGTATGAGGGAAGGGTTAATAGGATGTATAATTATAATTATGTCCAAAAGATAAACAAGATGGCCAAGATGGCCCTATATCGATCACCTAATTGATAGTAAATTAGTAGCAAATATTTAACTGCAAATATCTGGACAATTTTATCAGGGAGTGCAAATGAAACTGAAAGGAGTGGACACTTCTCAAGAAACAGCTTATCAGTAAAGGCCATTTATATCTAGAAATCTAACAAGAACTTTAATAAGAATGGAATTATAAAGTTTTTGTCATTTTGCACCTTTCCTGATGCCGCCTTGCTGCCCTGTTTTTCAACGAAATCAATATGGCTTCAACAGTTTATTTAGAGGGTCACTTAAGAAACATTTCTACCAAATTATCTTGCAATCGCACAAGTAGATTATGGAGGAAAAGGATTTTAAAATTTGGGTATTTTTCTCACTTTCTGATGCCGCAGCAACCAAAGTTCTCAATGGAATTTAAATCTTTGAACAATTTTGAAAGAGGACCACCAAAGGAACATGCTTGTGATGTTTTGTGGAAATTAGTCTATTGGAATGGTAGGAGTTGGTTGTCATTTGTAGCTAAAAGTTCAATTTACCCTTTTTGTGATGACGCCTGGTTGATATGATTGTGTAACCAATCAAAACGGCTTAAACAAATTAAATAGAGGATCATTACAGTAAGATTCGTATTATATTTTCTTAAAATCAGACAAACACTTTCATAAAAATGGAATTTTCAAATTTTGTCATTTTGCCCCTTTTCTGATGCCGCCTGACTGCCATGTTTTCAACCAATCAGTATGGCTTGAACAATTTTTATAGAGGGTCACCCAAGGAACATTTCTACCAAATTATATTTGAATCTGACAGGCAGATTCGGAGGAGAAGATTTTTAAAGTTTGGACATTTTGTCCCCTTTCTGATGCCGCAGCAACCAAAGTTCTCAATGGAATTTTAATCTTTGAACAACTTTGAAAGAGGACCACCAAAGAAACATTCCTGTGATGTTTTGTGGTAATTGGTCTATTGGAATGGTAGATGGTTGTCATTTGTAGCTAAAAGTTCAATTTACCCCTTTTGTGATGACGCCTGGTTGCTATGATTGTGTAACCAATCAAAACGGCTTAAACAAATCATTACAGTAAGATTCGTATTATATTTTCTTAAAATCAGACAAGCATTTGCATAAAAATGGAATTTTCAAATTTTGCCCCTTTTTTGATGCCGCCTGACTGCCATGTTTTTCGACCAATCCGTATGGCTTGAACAATTTTTATAGAGGGTCACCCAATGAACATTTCTACCAAATTATATTTGAATCTGACTGGCAGATTCGGAGGAGAAGATTTTTAAAGTTTGGACCTTTTGCCCCCTTTCTGATGCCGCAGCAACCAAAGTTCTCAAGGAATTTAAATCTTTGAACAACTTTGAAGGAGGCCAACCAGAGGAACAGTCCTGTGATGTTCCACGGAAATTGTCCTTGGAGTTTGGGAGGAGATGATGTTTAAAGCTAAAAGTTAACGCCGGACGGACGACGGACGACAGACGACGGACGACGGACAAAAAGTGATCAGAATAGCTCACCTTGAGCCTTCGGCTCAGGTGATCTAACAAGAGGCCCAAGAGGGCCAGTATCTCTCCACGGCCATAAGGCAAAAATCAAATCTCCAAACAGCCCTGCCCCCTAGTGGCCATATTTTATACCAACCACCATGGCTTAAAGGAATCTTGTAGAGTGTCACCCAAGGAATGTTTCTGCAAAATTATTTGAAAATCGGCTTGACACTTTCGGAGGAGAAGATTTTTTAAGTTTTCCCAATAGCCATATAAGGCAAAATAGCCCCACCCCATTGCGGCCATATTTTTGAACCAATCAACATGGCTTGAAGGAATCTGATAGAGGGTCACCCAAAGAACATTTCTACAAAATTATTTGAAAATCTGCTCAACACTTTCAGAGAAGAAGATTTTTTAAATTTTCACTATGGTCATATAGAGCAAAATAGCCCCGCCCTCTGGCGGCCATATTTTTTCGACCAATCAACATGGCTTGAAGGAATCTGATAGAGGGTCACCCAATGAACATTTCTACAAAATTATTTGAAAATCGGCTGAACACTTTCGGAGAAGAAGATTTTTTAAGTTTTCACTATGGTCATATAAGGCAAAATAGCCCCGCCCTCTGGCGACCATGTTTTTCGACCAATCAACATTTCTTGAAGGAATCTAATAAAGGGTCACCCAAGGAACATTTCTACAAAATTATTTGAAAATCGGCCTGACACTTTCAGAGAAGAAGATTTTTTAAGTTTTCACTATTTTTTTCTTTTGGTTGCCATGGAAACCAGAATAATGGATGGATCAAAAAAAATTGAAGGAATTTAAGAGAGGACATTGAGAGGATGCTTCCTATGAAGTTTCAACCAAATTGGCCAAGTGGTTAGTGAGAAGAAGTTGTTTAAAGGAAAAAGTTTACGCACGCACGCACGCACGGACACACAACGGACAATTCGCCATGACATAAGCTCGACTGGCTTTCAGCCAGTGGAGCTAAAAATGGGGGAACATGAGCAATTACTCCTTTTTACACAATGTTTTTCAAAACTTTTATGCTGCAAATGCATCAAAATTCCCTTTGAATGGAGTAAGCTTTAAATATTCTGAAATCAACATAATCATTTAACAAGAGGGCCATGATGGCCCTGGAATCGCTCACCTGATTTTTTTTTTCACTTTAGCTATATAAGCCCCGCCATCTGGCGGGCATAGTTTCCAACCAATCAACTTGGCTTTAAGGAATCTGATAGAGGGTCACCCTAGGAACATTTCTACAAAATTATTTGAAAATCGGCCTGACACTTTTGAAGGAGAAGATTTTTTTAAGTTTTCACTATAGCAATAAAAGGCAAAATAGCCCCGCCCCCCTGGCGGCCATGTTTTTTGACCAATCATCATGGCTTGAAGGAATCTGATAGAGGGTCATCCAAGGAACATTTCTACAAAATTATTTGAAAATCGGCCCGACACTTTTGGAGGAGAAGATTTTTTAAGTTTGCACTATAGCTATATAAGGCAAAAAAGCCCCGCCCCCCCTGGCGGCCATGATTTTCGACCAATCAACATGGCTTAAAGGAATCTGATAGCGGGTCATCCAAGGAATATTTCTACAAAATTATTTGAAAATCGGCCTGACACTTTTGGAGGAGAAGATTTTTTAAGTTTTCACTATAGCCATATAAGGCAAAAAAGCCCCGCCCCCCTGGCGGCCATGTTTTTCGACCAATCAACATGGCTTCAAGGAATCTGATAGAGAGTCACCCAAGGAACATTTCTACAAAATAAGTTCAAAATCTGCCAACCAGTTAGGGAGAAGTAGAATTTTGAAGTTTTTTTCGTTTCGTTGCCATGGAAACCAGAATTCTGCATGGATCCCAAAAATTTGAAGGAATTCTGGTGAGGTCATTGAGAGGATGCTTTCTGTGAAGTTTCATCCCAATTGACCCACCGGTTACTGAGGAGAAGATGTTGAAGATATTTTAAGTTTGCACTATTTATAACCATAAAAGGCAAAATAGCCCCGCCCCCTGGCGGCCATGTTTTTGACCAATCAACATGGCTTGAAGGAATCTGATAGAGGGTCACCCAAGGAACATTTCTACAAATTTATTTGAAAATCGGCCTGACACTTTTGGAGAAGAAGATTTTTTAAGTTTGCACTATAGCCATATAAGGAAAAATAGCCCCGCCCACCCTGGCGGCCATGTTTTTCGACCAATCAACATGGCTTGAAGGAATCTGATAGAGGGTCACCCGAGGAACATTTCTACAAAATTATTTGAAAATCGGCCTGACACTTTCGGAGGAGAAGATTTTTTAAGAATTTTGAAGTTTTTTCATTTCGTTGCCATGGAAACCAGAATTCTGCATGGATCCCGAAAATTTTAAGGAATTCTGGTGAGGACATTGAGAGGATGCTTTCTGTGAAGTTTCATCCCAGTTGACCCACCGGTTACAGAGGAGAAAATGTTGACGGACGACGGACGACGGACGACGGACGACGGACATAGGGCGATCACAATAACTCACCTTGAGCACTTCGTGCACAGGTGAGCTAAAAATGTCATGGCTTTCACTTGTTCAGTTCTTAAATACTAGTGAAAATGAGAGTTTCCTTTCAACATGAATTATTTTATTGTTTTCCGCTAGGAACATCAAAACCATTCTCTTGTCAGGCAACAAATAAAGCTTAACATCTTCACTTCTACATGTATTTAAATCCATACTTCTCTATTTACATAACCTAACATATTTTCTTACATTTAGTTATAACTTAACTTTTCTCACTATTGCAAAACAAAATGTTAACATATCACAACCAACAAGCATTATCCTTATAACAATTGTACAATAACTTACAGCCAAGAAAGAAAGAAAAGAATGACAGAAATATAAGATACTGGTTCATCCAAATTGTTTCTTTTGGAAAAAAGAAAAAAAAATGGAAAAATTGTAAATTTGGAATGTAGAACATTGGTTACATGACAGAATGCTTGATGTTGCCATCTCTTACTGGATATCTTATTGGCAGCAACACATTTTTACTTCATAAAATGGTAATATTCTTTTGAAAAAAAAAAAAAATGACAAAATTTAAAAAAAAAAACAAAGATAAATATTGTTCACGTAAAACTTGACATGGACAACAGTTCAATATATCTGTTGTAAAACACTATTGCATGGCATATCAAAAATCTGCTACCTTTCCCCAACCCTTTCCCACATACAGAAGATTTTCCACGCCTCTCCAGCAGACGACTTTTGAAAAAATTGAGGTGAAAGAAGAAATGGGTAATTTCTCCTTTTGCCACAATGTTTTCAACTTTACCCAAAGATAATATATTCATTTATTATATTTTCAATATTTTCAAAGGCGCCTGCTGCAGATTTATTGTATGTCGGAAATGGTAAACTGTCTTAATTACACTTATTTGATACTGGAATGTTGGAAGGTTGCTATATGCAGATTCTGATTTGTTCCAGTTAACAAGAAGACGGTTGGAATGAATTTTATAAAACAACGCATACATAATGAGGGTATTTAACCCATAATCCAACATTTGCTGCTTTAGAGGCAGACAATTTTTCGAAGACATTGATAGAAATGGATAATTTGTTTAAAATGAACTATTTCTCTTTTTTCAATAGTGCTTAATTTCTCTTTGTATATCAAAATAATACCGTGCAAGAATTTGTAACTTTTTGAAAAATATCAAATAATTAACCCTTTCACTCATACTGAGGCCTCTGCAGCAGGCGACTTTTCGAAAACATGGTGACAAATGAAGAAAAAGCTCAAAACAAGCAATTTCTCTTTTTGTCAACATGTGTTCAACTCTGTTCAATTATAGTACATGTACTTTCATTTAAAGGGAGTTTCCATTTTTTTTTTAGGGGGGGGGGGGGGAATGTTTTTATAGTCATCTGCTGCAGACTTGTTGTATGTGGGAAAGGATTAAAGCAGTGTATAGTACTATACAGAAATCTATTTTATGAGAACATTACAGATCAAACCAATATTTAGATGATTATCTGAAGCAGATGGATCAAACTGAATTCATTCTAGTTCCATACAGTACTATAAAACTGTAACCTATATTTTACACACAGAGATTTGGAGAAACTGGAAATAGAACTAGAATGGAGTGCTCCGCTGAGCATGTGCGTCACCTGCACCTGCTCATTGAAGGTGTGACGGACAGACGCCGGACAAAAAAAAAGTAGTGCCTACCATGCTACGCAGGGTGACACAAAAATGGAACCAAAACTGTCATACATGACTGGTTTGTCCAATAAATAAATGATTACATGTATTGAGTGCTAAACATTCTACAAACTCTACACAATATACTGTATGCTGATACATAAAATGAAAAGCTTAACTGAATATTATATGGATAATAATCAGAATGGCAAGTTAACTCTTTGATGGCTGAAACCAATTTTGTGAAGCCAACAGTATAGAGCCAGGTCCACAGGTGCATTTACATTTTTTGACCAGGCTCTTTACTTTTGGGTGCTCATTGAACAATAAGCTATGGACTATTTAAGTCCATAATCAACAGTCAAAATTGAAAAGGTAAATTGAAAGATGATACCTATTCTTTTTTGTTAATGAAAATCCATTAAACCCCCCAAAATTAAATCATACAGCAACTTTTAATAAAACATCAAGCGAGTCATATCAGTTTCTCCTTTTCCAATTATGAGTTTTATTTGGTAACAAAACGTGTACATGTTGTTTAATTGTCCAAAGTTAACACTCTTTTATTGAGTTGTCATTAATTTGAACACTAATGAAGAACACCTCTTGATTTTAAGATAATTTGCCTTTGATTGTTTACAGTACTCACACATCTTACTAAATCTCAAATTTAAAAAATCACAAAAAGAACCTATTTAACCTACTAGCACAGTTTGGATACCTGTATGGAATGTAGTGAGTTCCTGAGTATGTGACTATTCCTTCATGTATCATCAAGATTTACAAGAGCCAATATAACATGATATTCAGTAAAATATGAATTGTATGCCGATGTTTCTGGTTTATTGAGTCGAATACATTTTTCAAAAGAATATCTTGAAATATCGTGCACTGTTAATTTTCCTTTTGTTCTAACTTAAAACCAATACATTGAAACTGGTAAGAGGCTAAGCCAACACAAACATATGTGTATGAACATTTATATTGAACAAAAGTGTGAAATAAGTTCATGCAAAGTATTGGACACATTTATTTTTCAAACATTATTTAAAGCCAGTCATTGATTAAAATTCTTTATTATTGTTATTATTTTAGATTGAATAATATCTCGCAAATTTTAACAGAGGACCATGATGGTCCTATATCGCTCATCTGATTTAATAGAACTTCAATAGTTCACTCTATATTAATAAGCAAAATGAGCACTGCCCTTTGGTAGCAATGTTTATCAGCGGATCATAATAATTTTAAAGGCATACTAGCTCGTAAAAGGATATCTTAACTGATACAATATTTTTGGAAATGGAGTATCTAACTATAAACTACCACAACATAAACAAACTGTTAAATTGCTTCCAACTTTTTAAGGTTTGTTTACAAAAATACAAAAGTAATCATGTCACTCAGTAGTCTATCATGTAAAAATTGCATGAGGCGATAAAGAGTATTTTAGTTGCAAATTTATATATAGAACCTCCGTTATATAATATGATGTTTTTTATACTTTTTAAGCACTAGTATGCCTAGAGGGTCAGGTCACCCCAGGAACCTTTGTGCAAAATTATTTTCAAATCTGGCCAGTGCTTCTGAACAATAAGTAAAACAACCAGCCATCTGGGAAACCATGTATTTCAATGGATCAACAGATCAGAATATTTGACCAATCTTGGTAGAGGATCAGAGAAGAAATATTTGTGCCAAATTACGTTTGTAAATGAAAAATGTTAAAGTTTTTATTATACACATAGATCGAAAACAACTTTGAAAGAAGACCATTCAAGGATCATTCTTACCAAGTTTAGTCAAAAGCTAAAGAGACATTTAGGATGAGATGTCATTAAAAAGAAACATTTGATGACGGACGTCCTGGCAACATACATCAGGCCATCACAATAGCTCACCAGAGCAAGTATGTATGGTGAAGATCGGATAGTAAATGGAGGCTCTTTTGTGTTCACATGCTGTATTATAGCAATTTTTACAATTTCATGGGCCATAATCCAGTCTTGCATGGGCGGATCTGGCTGGTTTTCAAAAGGAACCAAGCTCTCATCAATATTTAACTACTATCTAAGTTTGGTGAAGATCAGATAGTAAATGGAGCCTCTATTGTGTTCACATGCTCAATAATAGCAAGTTGGAAAATTTCAAGGGCCATAATCCAGTCTTGCATGGGCGCATCTGGCTGGTTTACGAAAAGAACCGAGCTCTCATGGATATCTAACTACTGTATAAGTTTGGTTGAGATACAATCAAAAGTGAAGACTGTATCGTGTTAACAAGTTCTTTTATAGCAATTTTGACCATTTCAAGGGCCATAATCCAGTCATACATGAGCGGATCTGGCTGGTTTTCGAAAGGAACTGAGCTCTCATGGATATATAACTACAGTATAAGTTTGGTTGAGATACAATCAAAAGTGAAGACTGTATCGTGTTAACAAGAAATTGTTTACGGACGGACGGACGCACGCACAGACGACGGACAAATCACCACGACATAAGCCCTTCTGGCCTTTGGCCAGTAGAGCTAAAAAACCTCTTTATTGTCAAATGGTTTGATAGAAAATTCAAGCATTTTCAACTTGAAACATTTAATTGTTATGGGGTTGCAAACAGTTTACTTTGCAAACAAATCAATTCATTAATCAGATAGCACATCTATGCAGTATACTATTTTCCCAGATTTATAGCTAAAATATAGTTGAGCAATACATGATACTACAGCTTTTACTACACTTACAAGCATCAACATATAAAATAGTCACAATGCTGTAAAAAGTACAGCTTTCAATCTCATCATAAACAACAGTTCAACAACTCTTTGACCCTTTCTCTCATAGTAAATCATTTAACCCCCCTTTCCCACAAGGTTTCAAAATACATCAACATTGTCTTAATTAAATGTTTACACATTTTCATGCTCAGTTTTTGCTTTAAGAGAAAGGGCTAAATTTATTCATTATCTACTCACACCATAAAGAACTTTGTTTGTTTGTTTTGTTTGTTTGTAGTTTAACGCCGCTTTCAACAGCTTTGGTCATATCACGGCGGTCAGTGCACTTACCCATGTTTTCCTGGCTTTCCCATACCAGTACTTACACAACATTCTTTCGAAGCCACTGACTACTTTCTCACATAGATCAGAGGTGAGAGGCAATGAAAAACATCGCCCGAAAGAACGCGCCGCAACCGGGTATCGAACCCGTGACCTCCAGATCACGAGTCAGATACACTACAAATTGAGCTACCCGGCCGGGCCCATAAAGAACTAATAATAAACATGTAAATTTGATATGTACTATTATACATGTATGCATGCAAGTTTGAGCAATTCAAGTTGATGTGCACAGATACTTAAAATTAAATTTTGTTAACCCTTTCCCTAATGCAGACACCTTTAGAAATTACTGCATTTCCCACATTGTTTTCTACTCCTTTAAAAAAAAAAAATTCTCGTTCATTCATAGAGATTTTCCATATTTGTCCTCAAACAATTTCAAAATACGTCAAAATACATCTATAAGCGGGAAAGGGTTAACCTTTTCTGATGCACATTAATATATAGCCACTACAGTATGAGTAAAGAAGGAATATTGATATCACAAAACTTTAATAACAACTTCTCTGGACAGCTATACTATTGGTACGGAATGGTACATTAAGTATGTATGGTCTAGGGAAAATTAGAGTATTAAGATTTCTCGTATTTGCTCCTTAATATCTCTAACAATCCATTCCCATTTGCAGATGACTTTTGACGCCTCTACATCAGACAACTTTTGAAATCTCTGTGGCAAAGACAGAAATTGCTCATAATTAGCAATTCTTCCTTTTAGCACATTTTTTTCAACTTAATTCAATACACAGCTATTAATGGTAACATTTTTATCTTCACTTTTGTGTTTTCAAAGAAGTCTGCTACAGCATTGTATTCGGGAAAGGGTTAATCCTTATTTAAACCATATTATCTGTGTACTTAAAAGAATCTTCTCAGTGAGTACCCACAACATAGGGCGGTTAGGGTTTTGAGTTTTAATGATAATTTTAGAACATGACACAAGCATCTCATCTAGAGCTCTATATTATAATGAACATACCATTTGCATTATTCTCCTTATAAAACAGGTGTTTTACTTGTCACTGTCCAACTTCCCTAATCATCCATTAGAAATGTTTATAAGGAGGGAATTTCAAATCCTTACTTCGTCTCCCAACAAAGGGTTCAGAGGAGTAACTAAGTCTTTGTCCGGCTTTATCACTCTTTTTGAAGCATCTGCAGCAGGTTATGTTTTACAACAATATGGCAAAATGAGAAATCACTCATAATGAGCCATTTCTCCTTTTGCCACAATGATTTAAAAAGTTGTCTTATGCAGATGCTTCAAAATGCGCTTGCAGCTTATTTAGAAAAGGCCAGGTTCTGTTTACTCCCCGTTATCAGGCCCACTGTGGGGCTTATACACTACAATACCTTTTGGCACTTAGCATATAGTTTGTATACAAATCAAATCAATCACTATTCCCACACATTTTGACCGGGATAATATCTACACTTCAATTAGGACTTATTGTGCATAAAAATGTTATTACAAAAAAATAATAAAGTGAGTGCAGAAAAACAAGAAAGAAAATAAAGAATGGACATGCTTAACAAATAGCATTACATGAGACATGAAAAAAATATTGCTAAAAAAAATAATTCAATTTCACTTTCTACTTGATGGGCAAATTCTTACCAAACTTCTTTCTGTGATTGTAATACGAAAACAAAAAACATAAATGGTTTTTTTTTCGCTTAAAGTTAACAGGGGTGAGATTTTTTTTTTTCAATAACCGGCCATGAAGCTTTCTGAAATGAAACTGGAAAAATCCATGGGGGCCGCCATTTTGGATATGTATAAAAAGCAGACGTAAAACAGATTGAAAATCATTGTCGGCTTTTTTTTTTTTTTTTTAAATCAGTATTTTGGGTATGTATAAAATGAGCAGAAAAACACGGATTGAAAATTATTGTAGTCTTTTTAATCATTTTTTTTTTTAAATGATCATTTAAGTGCTGTGTTATGTGGGAATTAACATTTGTACGAAAAGTTAAAAATAAATGGAAATCTGTAAGAAATATGTTTCCCCGTTCGTCAACTGTATCGTAGCCAAAGAAGGACGTGACGTCATTTCCGTTACACTTCATCTTGGCGTAACGTCGATGGAGCGACGTCGTTTCCCGCAAAAAAGTGGTATCAACATGAAAGACCCCAAATTCCTATACATGAGCTTTTGACTCACTCATTAAAAGTATAATTATTTATCAAACATTGTGGCAAAAGGATAACTTTCTCATAAGAAGCAAATGTTCTTGTGGCGACAATCTTATCCTAAATCGTCTGTTGCATAGGCCTCAGAAACCGTCTCTAATAGGGAAAGGGTTTAGCAGAAATGTGACCCATTACATAATTTGTTCCAGTCATATTGACTGGTTGAAAAAGGCAGTCGCCAGGTGGCATCAGAAAAGGGCTGATCTATTTGCTTCTTTGCCATAATGCAGGTGATCGATTAAGGATCATCTTGGCCCTCATGTTTTAACCTCGTTCATTATAAATGTATTCCTTGATTTTCTGAAAGTCTTTACTTTATTATTTTCTTTTCAAATAATAGACAACAGCAATACGAATACCAAATATGTTTTGATAATGCAAGAAACATGACATTAACATTATTATTGTCTAGTCAATTACTTATAAATCCTTTTTTATGGCCAAAGTATGCTCTTTAATTTTTGTTTATAATTATCTTGCGGTTTTTTTCGTAAATAGGTAGCACCTATAGATATATTACTTTGAAACCTAGCTCTTGTCCAGAGCTTTCCCAATTAAAATCATATTCCTCCGCTGATTAAAAATGAGTTTTCGATTGCAAACTAGTGAACTAAAATTGAAACTACAAAAAAGTCAAATCCTTGTTCTGTTCATGTGACCTTTAAATAAGAGATGCACTCATGAATTTTCATACCTTTTTCTTGATTGATTTTGTTTACCGGTAAGCTCCAACTGTGCTATTTTATTATCAGAATTCATGATTCTTTGATATATATCAACACAATTAATCAAAGAATAAATTTATCAATCTAAAAAGTAAATTAAACCTGCCCATCAAGTAAAGAGT
>JASEVX010001188.1:0-21038 GCA_031761405.1 Serripes groenlandicus | reverse complement strand
AGAATTTCAAGGAAACGTTAAAATTCGAAAACGACAGATACCAGGTAATATGGCCATGGAAGGAAGATTGTCCCGATTTACCAGAAAACAAACAACTCGCTCTGGGACGTTTAAAGTCGTGTGTAAAGAAATTGGCGGGAAATTCTGAAATGCTAAAGAAATATGACTCCGTTATACAGGAGCAATTAAAACAAGGTGTGATAGAGCAAATACCGGAGTCAAACTCAACAGATTTGAAACATTACATAACACACCATGCGATTGTAACTCCCCAGAAAACAACAACTAAACTACGTGTTGTGTATGATGCTTCCGCTAAAACTAATATAAACAATAACAGTTTAAATGAGTGCTTATTAAGGGGACCTGTAATGTTACACAATTTATGTGGATTACTTATGAGATTCAGGCTTCACAAAACAGTGCTGGTAGCAGACATTGAAAAGGCATTTCTTCAGATAGGCCTTCAACCTAGTCAGAGAGATGTAACGCGATTCTTTTGGTTAAAGGACAGTGAAAATCCTACACTAAATCAAAGTAACATTCAGGAATACCGATTTTGCCGTATTCCGTTCGGTGTGATTTCGAGTCCGTTTCTACTAGGAGCAGTAATCGAACACAACCTTGAAAAGCATAACACAGCTACATCGCTCAAATTGAAGGATGACATATATGTAGACAATTTAATTACTGGAACAGAATCTGAGAATGAGGCATTCCAGTTATATCTACACTCAAAATCCATATTCCAAGATGCATCGATGAATAGTTGGATGGTTATCAAATAGTGAAAGTGTGAATGATTTAATACCAGAAGAAGACAAAGCAAAGTCAGAATATATGACTGTTTTGGGACATATTTGGACATATTTGGAACTCCAAATTTTGTGTGTGAAAGTGAATTAAAAACAAATTCTGATTTAGACTGTGATCATAATTCAAACGCTGATCTAAGTTTCATTGAGGGGTTATGTTCGTGGGACCATCATAGGAATTTACCCGATGTCACCTACGACGAAGACATTGCGACAACCAAAGATATCCAATCGAAAGGCGAAGTGGACAATATGACATTAAACAGTGAAAACATTAACTAAAAATAAAGTTGGCTATATTGCAGAAGAAACGTTGATCAAGACTTTTATGAATATAATTAATGTTGGATATAATTTGTTGATCTGTTAAGTTTAATTATTATGTATGTATTTCTGTTTGAGAAACTTTGCCTTCCAGGTGGGAGTGTCGCGAATTAGCGATTTGTTCTTTCTGTTTGCTCCGGTTGGACTCCGGTTGCCTGTATGATATAGCTCCGTTGCTCCGGTGAGCCGTGCGTGTTGTTCTTTGCTCCGGTTAGGCTCCGGTGGCTTTGTTATTCAACTCCGTTGCTCCGCTGTTTAATATACGTTGCTCCGGTGTTGAATATTCGTTGCTCCGTTGATGAGTATATAAGCTCCGCCTTGGAAGGAAAGGAGTGTCTTAAAAGTTTAGATCCGTAAAATAACGAGATTTTGCTTGAATGAATAAATGAAAATAAATGATAAAACTGACTTCCAATTCTTTAACCAAATAATACCAATGTGCGGAGAATTAAATAAAGGCTAAATAAAACGATCTCCACCACACAGTCCGCTGAAAATTCTACTAGTCAGAATTTCTGGGACAATATGATCCTTAAAAAAAGATGTCACACTTGGATACATTGTTTCTTCCCAATATTTAATGTCAAAGTCCATACTGACGGCTAAATAGCTTTTCTTAGACCAAACAAGCAAAACAGCTTTTTTTTCACCAGATATTGCCTGTTGCAGTGTTATCTGTTCATAATACCCCCTGCTTTCCCCCTTCTTAACACTAAATGTATTATCCACTGTTTGAATATAACCCAGTTCTCCTTTGGTAGCTTCTTCTTGAATATTGTTATTTTTGTGAGAAATAGGACATTTAACTTCTACTAAAAATCTACCATGGCATTCACATGAAATAACTGCGTCTGGACTAACCCTAATATATGGCGCATCTGGGTGGACTAGAAGGCCAGGACGAATTAACTCCACACCTTTATGACATTTGGACATATCCTTAACGTACATGCTGAGGGCCTTTGATTCATACTTTGTACCCCAGGCAAGAGCTGGCACTTTCGACGATAACTCTCTATTAGTGTTATATTGCATTATTTCTTTAACTATTAAATCTGCGTTAACACGTCCATTCTTCATATAAGACAGAATTCTTGCAACTTTACTTCCTGATATGCAGCCTTTTCGTTGCTCAAACCATTCATCTGATAGTGCTTGATCTCTTGTAATTTCTTCAATAATCTTAATGTCACGGTCACTATATGAAAGAGATGAAATAAATCTTTGGCTTTCTTCTTTAAAGCCCCTTTCATAAATGGAACCAAATGTTTGAAATGGCATTTTTGTGAGTGGCAGTGGGTATGATGAAACATCACAATGATGAGCAAATGGTATATCAAACTCTAGACAATGATCTGGCAGGCTTGTTACTGAATGCACTACAGGGATTGGATTAGTCCTGAATTTGTTCAAGTCCACTATATTTACAACTGGTGGCATTACTGAGCTGGAATTTGCATTTCTGATATCAAACAGTAATTTTAGAACTCTCTGATAATCTTCCTCGGCACTGAGCCTAGGGGCTACTTGTGGGGCATAATGTGTCACTGAAGGTTTACTAACTGGAGGACCTGAAAGGAAATGTAAATAATTGGGGATATATAATATTATATCAAATTGACCCTTTCCTACATACAATACATCTACAGTATACGACTTTGAAAACTTGTCAACAAAAATAAAGATAATCCCTATAAATGAGGGTATATTTACTGAAAATTGTTTTCAAAAGTCGTCTGCTGCAGAGGCATCAGAAAGCGTCTTTATGTAGGAAAGGTTTAACCAAATATACAGTACATCAGGTCTTTGAATTTATGCAAAGAATGTTAAAAAAACCTTTCATTGAATAATATTATAATTCTTTAACTCTTTCCCTCATATAGACGCTTTCTGACGCCTCTGCAGCAGACAGCTTTTTTGAAAACATAGTAACAAAAGAAGAAATTGGACAAAACGTTCAATTTCTCCTTTTGCCACAATGTTTTCCACTTTTTGTCATAGGTTATCCATTTACTTAAGGAGATTTTCTATGTTTTGACAAAATACGTTCAAAGTCGTCTGCTGCAGAATTGTCGTATGAGGGAAAGGGTTAAAAGAGTTTATAAACACTTTGGCAAAAGTATATAAATTGCTTATTATGTGTAATATTTCATTTTACCATAGAGTTTTTGAAATTTGTCTGCTGCAGATGCATAAACATGTTTCTGTAAAAAGGGTAAAGATAATCATAATTTCATATCCAAGATTTAACAAATTCTCGGCAAACAACTCATTTCTATCTGCAATTAATCCTTTTGCCACAATTCTAAAATATATTCCAAATTTGTCTGCAAAACATCTATGCATCAACATTTGCATAAGTGTGGGAAAAGGAATTATTCAATAATATGATTGGTTGTTGTAAAACATGTTGCATTTTTGATTAATTTCATGAAAATATTGTATGTTATGAAATAAGTCTTGATAACACACTATTGTGCCCTGCATCTGGTACCTGTTAGTGTTTATCATGCACATAAATTATGTGGTCTCACAAAGTAAAACTCTTTTCAATATGTGATCTGATTTCAATTACTATAGGATAATATAGAATTTTGGGCTATCGGAGAACAGATCATAAATTTTGGAAATTAAAATATATCGAATTTTAGGAATTTTTGGTTAAAACTTGTGTGAGAAGATCAAGAAATTTGGAAAATAAAGAAATGAGTTACAACTGTTTAAGAAATTTAGGTAAACCATTTGGAACTCACACTTCAGAACTAATAACTTATACCTTAGAAGTTATTGTAATAGTGTAAGGTTTATAGATATCAAGGTGAGAAAGTGAAAATGGACAAAATAAATATTAACTAGAATTGTTTTGACAAAAACATATGTCTCCCCCTCAAATATCTGTCAAAATCTCTCAAAACATTCCAACCTATGTCGTATAGACATTTGTTCCATAGAACAGAATAGAATAATTCTGTTCCACTACACTCATTCTATATACACCAAGGGTAGTCACTCTATCATGAAAAAGTGCGGGAATAATTCAATCTATAATATCTACGGAAAACACAAAGGTTATCCGTACACCAAGGGTAGTCACTCTATCATGATCAAGGTGAGTTGTCTTATCGTGTTCTCTCCAAAATAGTGACAGTCCATTATTAGACATGTTTGGACTATGGACAAGATTATAAGGGGCCTTTTCTAATTTTCATTTGGACAGATTCTACAGGCCCTCTGTATTATTTTGGGCAACTGAACAGCGGGCCATGGCCCTTTGCTCAAAAAAGGCCCTTTGTTTACACTATTCGGCTAAAATGGCCCTGTGTATATTTTAAGTCGCACGGACGCACGCACGCACGGACGACGGACACATCGCCACGACATAAGCCCTTCTGGCCTTTGGCCAGTAGAGCTAAAAACATGGAGCCAAAAATGGAAATTGTCTATTAATGAAAGTATATTTATTATATTGAGTTGACAAAACATTATAGTAAAATGTGAACTTAATCATCATGAGCACTTTCACCTTTTGCCACAATGTTTTCAAAAGTCAATTGCTGCAGATGTGTCAAAATGTCAATGTAAGGGGTGAAAAGAGTTAAAATTATTCATTTCATCTCATTGATCCAGCAGCATTATATGGTAACTTCATACAGATAGTATACAATATATATACATATATACAAAAATATGGGACTATACTCCATGAAAGCCTCTTTACTTACAACTGTGGAGGACTAAAGATGACACAACCAGACATACCATTATCTCAAAGTGTTTCATACAAGCACATAGTATATATATATGAACATTTTATTAGAATAAAACTTGCATGGTGCATTAAGATTTTAACCCTTTCCCACATACAACAAGTCTGCAGCAGATGACCTTCAAAACATCCGGTCAAAACGATGGAAACTCTCGATAAATGAAAGACTGATTATTGAAACAAGAGGGCCAAGATGGCCCTAAATCGATCACCTAATTGATAGTAAATTAGTAGCAAATATTTAACTGCAAATATCTGGCAAAATTTTATCAGGGAGTGCAAATGAAACTGCAAAGGAGTGGACACTTCTCAAGAAACAGCTTATCAGAATGGAATTATAAAGTTTTTGTCATTTTGCACCTTTCCTGATGCCGCCTTGCTGCCCTGTTTTTCAACGAAATCAATATGGCTTCAACAGTTCATTTAGAGGGTCACTTAAGGAACATTTCTACCAAATTATCTTGCAATCGCACAAGTAGATTATGGAGGAAAAGGATTTTAAAATTTGGGTATTTTTCTCACTTTCTGATGCCGCAGCAACCAAAGTTATCAATGGAATTTAAATCTTTGAACAATTTTGAAAGAGGACCACCAAAGGAACATTCTTGTGATGTTTTGTGGAAATTGGTCTATTGGAATGGTAGGAGTTGGTTGTCATTTGTAGCTAAAAGTTCAATTTACCCTTTTTGTGATGACGCCTGGTTGATATGATTGTGTAACCAATCAAAACGGCTTAAACAAATTAAATGGAGGATCATTACAGTAAGATTCGTATTATATTTTCTTAAAATCAGACAAGCACTTTCATAAAAATGGAATTTTCAAATTTTGTCATTTTGCCCCTTTTCTGATGCCGCCTGACTGCCATTTTTTTTTACCAATCAGTATGGCTTGAACAATTTTTATAGAGGGTCACCCAAGGAACATTTCTACCAAATTATATTTGAATCTGACAGGCAGATTCGGAGGAGAAGATTTTTAAAGTTTGGACATTTTGTCCCCTTTCTGATGCCGCAGCAACCAAAGTTCTCATTGGAATTTTAATCTTTGAACAATTTTGAAAGAGGACCACCAAAGGAACATTCCTGTGATGTTTTGTGGAAATGGGTCTATTGGAATGGTAGGAGTTGGTTGTCATTTGTAGCTAAAAGTTCAATTTACCCCTTTTGTGATGACGCCTGGTTGCTATGATTGTGTAACCAATCAAAACGGCTTAAACAAATTAAATAGAGGATCATTACAGTAAGATTCGTATTATATTTTCTTAAAATCAGACAAGCACTTTCATAAAAATGGAATTTTCAAATTTTGTCATTTTGCCCCTTTTTTGATGCCGCCTGACTGCCATGATTTTCGCCCAATCAGTATGGCTTGAACAATTTTTATAGAGGGTCACCCAAGGAACATTTCTACCAAATTATATTTGAATCTGACAGGCAGATTCGGAGAAGAAGATTTTTAAAGTTTGGACATTTTGTCCCCTTTCTGATGCCGCAGCAACCAAAGTTCTCAATGGAATTTAAATCTTTGAACAATTTTGAAAGAGGCCAACCAGAGGAACAGTCCTGTGATGTTTCACGGAAATTGTCCTTGGAGTTTGGGAGGAGATGATGTTTAAAGCTAAAAGTTAACACCGGACGGACGACGGACGACGGACAAAAAGTGATCAGAATAGCTCACCTTGAGCCTTTGGCTCAGGTGATCTAAAAAGTTGAAAACATTGTGGTAAAAGGAGAAATTGGACATTTTGAATAATTTCTCCTTTAACCACAATGTTTTTGAAAGTCATCTGCTGCAGAAGCGTCAGAAAGTGTCTGTATGTGGGAAAGGCTTAAAGAATGATCTGGGTACATAAGTTGTGAAAGTACAAGAGTGTTTTGAGGAACGGACATAATTATGGCTAACAATATATCAATAACCGGAAGTGTGACAGACAACTGAGAAGTTATGACCTTATGTGTAGGCCTGCCAAGGCAAGGCGACACAAATATTACACTGAACTAATATTGGGATCATAGGACACGATTGTCCCAACTTATTGACCCTGGGTCCAAATCAACCAACCAACCGACTAGTGCTAAGTAACACATGAATACTTTTCAAGCATATTTCATAATTGTTGTTTCCCTAATATTTTGTAATATGAGTGGTGGTATGTTTTTAAGATTATTGATAGTTACCTTGAGGATTGACAATTCTTTTTCAGAATTGAAATCTTTTCGCATATTTATAAGGTCAAATTACGCTAAATACATCCCCTGACTTCCTGATCTACAGTACTATTAATAGTTACCTTGAGGATTGACAATTCTTTTTCAGAATTGAAATCTTTTCGCATATTTATAAGGTCAAATTATGCTAAATACATCCCCTGACTTCCTGATCTACAGTACTATTAATAGTTTCCTTGAGGATTGACAATTCTTTTTCAGAATTGAAATCTTTTCGCATATTTATAAGGTCAAATTACGCTAAATACATCCCCTGACTTCCTGATCTACAGTACTATAGTCCCTAAAAAAACTTTGTTTGCATAGAAATGAGTGTTTACCATCACCAGAATGTATTGAATACATGAAATTGAGTTTAAATGTATTGTGAATGTGTATAGGATGCACTGGAAATGATTGATTTGATCACTTTTAGTATTTTGACCTTGTTTGAAAGTGAAAATAGCTAAACACCGGTTTTGTCCGGGCCCAATTTGGTCCAAAATGACGGTTACCATTTTCGCCTGGTGAGTTCTTTCTTGCATAATGCATGATCCTGCATTTTCTTTGGATTGTTTTAAAGCTAGGAAGTAACTCTTTTCAATGATATACGGTGTTCTACATGAGAAACGCTTAGAAAGTGTAACAATTGAGGACTGTGTATTGTAACCGTAGCAGAATAAGGGTAAAAATATTGCTGCCAAAAGAATCCTTTCCCTCATAAAAATGCTTTCTAATGCCTCTGCGGCAGACAGCTTTTTGAAAACATGGCCACAACAGAAGAAATTGCTCAAAACAAGCAATTTCTCCTTTTGTCACCAAGTTTGCAACTTTTTTCAATTATTGTTGATCCAAAGGGATTTTCCAAAAAAAATCGCGTATGATTTCAAAGTTGTCTGCTGTAGAGTTGTTGAATGTGGGAAAGGGTTAACCAAGGAGCACAACTACACATTGTTAAAACTTTTCATGGCCAAATACTGTTGGAGATATGCATGACAAAAAACAGCTGGAACAGACAGTCAGAAAATGGTCAATTAAAATGATTTCATTGTGAAGAAAAATATGAACTTAATAAAAACATCTAAAAACAAGAGGGCCATGATGGCCCTGGATCGCTCACCTTAATTATACAATGTACTGCAATGCAAAACACATCAAGACAATTATTCTGAATGCAACCTCCACAGTGCTAACAATATTTTCCTTCATTTGGCCTATAGTGATCTATATTTTTTTTACCCGATATGACCCATATTTCAACATGGACTAGATATCATCAAGACAGCATTCTGACGTTTCAACTTGCTCAAAGTAAAAGTAGTTTCTGATCCAATATGACCCATATTCGAACTTGACCTAGATATAATTCAGACAAACATTCTGACCAAATTTTAAGCTGCTGAAGCAAAACATGTGGCATCCAAAGTGTTCACAAGATTTTCCTTCAATTTGATCTAGTGACCTAGTTTTTGACCCAGCATGACCCATATTCGAACTTGGCCTACATATCATCAAGAAAAACATTCTGATAACGTTTCATCATGCTGAAATTTAAAATGCAGCATCCAGAGTATTAACAAGATTACCCTTCAATTTGGCCTAGTGACCTAGTTTTTAACCCGGCATGACCCATATCCAAATTTGGCCTAGATATCATTTAGACAAACATTCTGACCAAATTTCAAGCTGCTGAAGCAAAAAATGCGGCATCCAAAGTGTTAACAAGATTTTCCTTCAATTTGACCTAGTGACCTAGTTTTTGACCCTGCATGATCCATATTCGAACTTGGCCTAATTATCATTCAGCTCAACATTCTGAACAAATTTCAAGCCGCTGAAGCAAAACATGCGGCTTCTACAGAGTTAACAAGATTTTCCCTTAATTTGGCCTTGTGACCTAGTTTCTGATCCAATATGACCCATATTTAAACTTGACCTAGATATCTTTCAGACAAACATTCTGACAAAATTTCAAGCTGCTGAAGCAAAAAATGAGGCATCCAAAGTGTTAAAAAGATTTTCCTTCAATTTGGCCTAGTGACCTAGTTTTTGACCCGGCATGACTCATATTCGAACATGGCCTAGATATCATTCAGCTCAACATTCTGAACAAATTTCAAGTTGTTGAAGCAAAAAATGCGGCATCCAAAGTGTTAACAAGATTTTCCTTCAATTTGACCTAGTGACCTAGTTTTTGACCCAGCATAACCCATATTCGAACTTGACCTAGATATTTTTATAACAAACATTCTGACAAAATTTGAAACTGCTTAAGCAAAAATTGCGGCCTCTGGAGTGTTAACAAGATTTTCCTTCAATTTGAACTAGTGACCTACTTTTTGAGCCGACGTGACCCATGTTCGAACTTGACCTTCATATCATTAAGACAAACATTCTGATAAAGTTTCAATATGCTCAAGTTGATAATGTGGCCTCCAGAGTGTTAACAAGATTTCCCTTCAATTCGACATAGTGACCTAGTTTTTGACCTCATATGGCCCAGTTTCGAACTTGTCCAAGATTTTATGGAGATGAACTTTCTGATAAACTTTCATGAAGATTGGATGCAAAATGTAGCCTGTAGAGTGTTAACAAGCTCAAATGTTGACGACGCACGACGGACGACAGACGGATGTCGGACAAAATGTGATCCCAATAGCTCACCTTGCACTTCGTGCATAGGTGAGCTAAAAAGAGCTGACCTCTACACAAATGAGAACCATTTTCTCCTATTTTCAGGAATATTTCAACATTTGTTGATTGCAGAGCACGTGCTTCTATTCAGATAAAGGGATGGTATTATAATCAGATATTACAAGTTTACATTATTACAAATTTATTTTTTCAATCATGGGTTGTCAAAGATAAGATAAAATAAGCATGAAACCATCTGAAAAATGAAAGTTTTGAGAGTGCTAACTAACACACATAATGATTTCTTTCATTAACAAATATTTTTAAAATGTGCATACTTGCTTCAATTACATAAGACAGGTTCCATTTAAAACTTGTGAAAACGTCATTTTGTCCGTCAATTTTGTTTAAGCTTAAAATTTGAAAGACCTTGTAATGTATCTTTATTTACTAGGCCTGGTGAATTAGAGTATTGAAAATAGTTCTAAAAAACAAGTTGCGATCATAATTTCTGTCAATTTTTGTTAGTGACGTTCTACCTATCCCGCACCGTCTTAGAGGGTTACTACCCGCTGATTCATTCTGATTGGCTGATTGCGGTAAAAACCGATGTAAGCCGAATGATTCAAAATGGCTGGCGGGTGAGACGCTGAGATAATTTAGGTTAGTTTTTTAAGTTTAATCGTGTCTGTCAACTTTATTTTATGTTCGCAACTAATGACGTTCTCCAAAAAGGTTGTGTTCTATCGATTCCCGTCATTTTGGGACACTAATATTTTGTATTTGAGGTCAGAAATGCATTTGATTCGCCGGCAACAGGTGATCTATTCGATAGTTTCGGTTTATTTCGAAAAACACCCATGTGCATGAATGAACGTCATTTTCTGACGGAATAATTAGTTGCGATCGTATGTTTGTGACGGATATTTCTGTTGCTTATGTCAGGATTTGACAGATATTATATTGTGAACGTCATATCATGACAGGAAAATGTGGCGAACGTTATTTCTTGTGAAGTTGCTTATGTCATTTTGACAGACAAAAGCTTAATACACTTGTTTTATCTTGTGAGTAGGGCAACTTATTTTATGATTTCAAAGTTTTAGTGTTTTAGCTTAACACCAGGGTTAATTTTGAAAATTAATACCCCATTGTACAAACAATTGTGACCCTTAATTGTGAACATCAGCTTTTGACAGACTTAAAGTTGTGAATGTCATCCTTTTGAATTACCTTCTTGTTTAACGTCTACACTACCTAAGGTAGTCAACAAAATCTCCTATCCAGGCATGTATCCTGTTAAAAGCGGCAAAAATCCAAACAAACTTAGAACTGTGTTTTCACAAATAAACTTAGAATTGTGTTTTCTCCCAACTTTTCAGACTCATCTCATAGACATAGACCTCTGAAATGGAAGACACGGTCCGTGATGACACCAGTTCAGCCTTAGTGACAGTAAGTCAGGTAAAAAAGTGTTTCTATTCCTCACTATATTTTCTGTTTACCTTATAAATGAGCTGCAGTCCACATGCGAAGTTAACTTTAATCCAAACAGACCCAGATCAACCTGTTAAATAACACGACTTTGTGAAAATTAGCCTTTTGAGCCATTGCAGACTAACTCACAAAGTTTATTTCAACCTTCAACAACCTATCATAAAATATATATGTATGATCATAATTAATATCTATTTAAAACCAGGTTTGAATTCTTTTTCAAGAAGTCCTTGCAGAATTGCACCCTTTGATTTTTGTTGAAAAAATCTTTTGGAGAAACAATACCACGCCTGCCTAAATTCCTAGAATAAACACTAATCATGGTGGGATACAAAATTTATGCTTCATTCAGAAGCAAGAGCTCTAGTCCAGAATTCATTTTGCTGACATATAAAGAAAGATATGTTTGGTTTTCAGGAACTCACAAGAGTAAGTCTGGCCTGTCTCGATATAAAATGAAAACAGAAGATCCAGAAAGGTACAGAATATATCTAGATAAACAGAAGGTGACAGCCAAACAGAAGCGTGAGGAACTGAAAAGGGAGTTACAGAAGAAAAAAGGAAATGAGCAATCTAAAGCCAAAAAAGCACATCAAAATGAGATGCAGAGACGCTGACAAAAAAGGTCAGTAAGATCTAGCAATGAATTTAGTTCATTTCATAGAATATTAAACACTGAAATGGATCACAACACATGGCAAAACTTCACTTAGCTGCATCATACAACAAGAGGCCCATGAGGGCCTATGCTCTACTGGTATGGTTCTTTGGTCATTTTCAATCCAGAGCATGTATGTATGGTGAAGCTCGGATAGTAAATGGAGGCTCTTTCGTGTTCACAAGCTGTATTATAGCAATTTTTACAATTTCATGGGCCATAATCCAGTCTTGCATGGGCGGATCTGGCTGATTTTCAAAAGGAACCAAGCTCTCATCAATATTTAACTACTATCTAAGTTTGGTGAAGATCAGATAGTAAATGGAGCCTCTATTGTGTTCACATGCTCAATTATAGCAATTTGGACAATTTCAAGGGCCATAATCCAGTCTTGCATAGGCGGATCTGGCTGGTTTACGAAAGGAACTCAGCTCTCATGGATATCTAACTACTGTATAAGTTTGGTTGAGATACAATCAAAAGTGAAGACTGTATCGTGTTAACAAGCTCTTTTATAGCAATTTTGACCATTTCAAGGGCCAAAATCCAGTCATGCATGGGCGGATCTGGCTGGTTTTCCAAAGGAACCGAGCTCTCATGGATATCTAACTACTGTATAAGTTTGGTTGAAATACAATCAAAAGTGAAGACTATCGTGTTAACAAGCTCTTTTATAGCAATTTTGACCATTTCAAGGGCCATAATCCAGTCATGCATGGGCGGATCTGGCTGATTTTCGAGAGGAACCGAGCTCTCATGGATATCTAACTACTGTATAAGTTTGGTTGAGATATAATTAAAAGTGAAGACTGTATCGTGTTAACAAGCTCTTTTATAGCAATTTTGACCATTTCAAGGGCCATAATCCAGTCATGCATGGGCGGATCTGGCTGGTTTTCGAAAGGAAACGAGCTCTTATGGATATTTAACTACTGTATAAGTTTGGTTGAGATATAATTAAAAGTGAAGACTGTATCGTGTTAACAAGCTCTTTTATAGCAATTTTGACCATTTCAAGGGCCATAATCCAGTCATGCATGGGCGGATCTGGCTGGTTTTCGAAAGGAAACGAGCTCTTATGGATATTTAACTACTGTATAAGTTTGGTTGAGATACAATCAAAAAAGAAGACTGTATTGTGTTAACAAGCTCTTTTATAGCAATTTTGACCATTTCAAGGGCCATAATCCAGTCATGCATGGGCGGATCTTGCTGGTTTTCGAAAGGAACCGAGCTCTCATGGATATCTAACTACTGTATAAGTTTAGTTGAGATACAATCAAAACTGAAGACTGTATCGTGTTAACAAGAAATTGTTTACGGACGCACGCACGCACGCAGCACGCACGCACACACGGACGACGGACAAATCGCCACGACATAAGCCCTTCTGGCCTTTGGCCAGTAGAGCTAAAAATGTAACCTAGACATAATAAAGTCACATATAGAACAGATTAAAATATCGCCGATTGAATTACAGATTTTGAGCTAGTCTTGAAATTTGGAACATACACATTGGAAGAATCTTAATAAAACATCAAAATGATTAATAGTTTGAGTCCATTATGCAATGTTTATTAATTATGCTTTTTTGTAGCAACGGTACCAAAGACGTTGACCCCACCCTCGCGCGTGATGGCACCCCCACACCTGAGGACACTAGGCCTACACCTGATGGCACCCCCACACCTGAGGACACTAGGCCTACACCTGATAGCACCCCCACACCTGAGGACACTAGGCCTACACCTGATGGCACCCCCACACCTGAGGACACTAGGCCTACACCTCATGGCACCCCCACACCTGAGGACACTAGGCCTACACCTGATAGCACCCCCACACCTGAGGACACTAGGCCTACACCTGATGGCACCCCCACACCTGAGGACACTAGGACTACACCTGATAGCACCCCCAGACCCAATCAAACTGAGGAGACGGACAACGCTGGTGGTGATGATATTGGCTTGTCAGGACGAGAAATTCAGTCAAGGTAAAGTAAAAGTTTCAGTATAAACCTTTATAAATATCAATCACACTCTACTTAGATAGATAACTTCAATGTAACGATACACTTGGCTCACGATACGTACTGTACATTTTGCAAACGATTCTATTACTTTGGTTTGATATGATATATTGGCTACATTAGCTACATTATGATTTTATATAGCAAGTTGTAGTGACAATTATCCAATTTATACACAAGAACTATAATTTGTAGCTGCATCTTTTAATTTTAGGCCATTATTTAGAAGCTTTTGATTATTTGCTTCATCAAAAACAACATCTGCATGGTTGATGTCGCCATTATTGATTTTTGTTCATGAATTTCTTCCTCCAATAGAAGAAATACCCTTTGGATATGTCTAAAATACGGAAACCGTACCAAATCGAACACTGAAAATGGCAATTAAATCGAACAACTTCGGTAATACAGAGTATCATTACATCCCTACTTCAATGACCTGCAAAATGTTTGATATAAGCTTTTTTATTTGACTCTGCCTTTGTCACAATGTATCTGACCATAAGATCTCGGATGTTTCCAAATTTCATTAATATCAACAGCTGGATTCAAACAGTCATTGTAGATAACACTGTATTTGCGGCCACAAAACTATTTTAATCAGTAGAGCGTATACAGGCCCTCTTGGGCCTCTTGTTTCTGTTTTCAAGAGTCATACATGCCATTTCAAGATTATAAATACGACATCCCTTGTACGACATCCCTTGTATATGTAGTCAATATGTTCAATTAAGTTCAAATACATTAACAATTGTGTTAAATATTATTAAACCAGGTTTACAACAGGAGACTATACATGTCCTAGTTCAACATGGAAAGTGTTTATATCCTGCAGTTGTAAGTCTTGTTACAAGTTACCAGTTGGTTGTTTTATTTTCACTTTTTAGGTGATTTATTGTGGGACATCATGACCCTCAAGATTGTTTTATATATAGTTAATACTCACAGTGAATTTTTAAAGGCTGTTCCCCAATTGGAAATAAACTATTTTCCCCAAAATATAAGCTATTTTTTCCCAAAAACTGATATTTTTTTCCAATTGAAAGAAATTTAACAAAATCTAACATATATATATATTGGTCTTTTGGATTGGAAACTGCCGCATTGTGTCACTGTGAATTTTAACTGTAGAACAGTTGCTTTATTCAGGTTATACTTATACAAGTTGTTGGTTTTATATCGTTCCTACCAATTTGCGATCATTTCGATTTATCATTGTTGTTACATGTATGTTATCTTTGTTTCATCTTGTTGTTGCAACATCTTATCATTTCTATATCATAATCATTTCACCAGGTTTCAATTATTGTTTTCATTAGGACTGGTCAGTCAATGGCTCATGTTTTTTCTGTTCAAATTTAAACTGTGCTTAGATAATATGATCTTGAAAAAATTAGATGCAGTGTACTCGGAAACCATCTGTTAATGCTAGAGAAAGATTTTTTGAAGTCAATATAAACAGCCAGTCAGATTGTTAATAAACAAGCTTTTAAATGAGAGCTTTTATTTCAGATTCAGATGAGGCTTACTTACTCTCCTGCAGTATGTTATATATTATATTTTCAAAGGTCAACTTTTAGTGTGAGGACGCTTTCTGCACACTCTAACATGGCTCACTGTGGGTGACTTTTATATTTACTAGGCAAATGTATTTCTGGTGGACAGCTGGCCATTGGTTAAATTTTTTAGCCGTAGGCAGAAGAAAGGGTTATGGACTTTGAACGAAATCCAACACACAGTGGTTCATCACTGCAAACTTCAACCACCTGAAATAGTAATGTGCGGAGGTACAAGACTACTGTATCAATTCAAAGGTAAATGTCTGTGATATCCTAAGCTACATTCACAGTTTTCGCTAGAGCTTTCTGAAAGCTTAACAGTTTGGTTTATATTTCATAACTTGACTAGTGTAATATCATAATTTTATATAACATGGCTTTATTATTTTTTTAAAGAGAAAACAATATTTCTGCTTTTCGAGCAATTTATTTTCTGATATACAGTGTCAAGTGATAAGTTGCAGGCTAAAATTTATCCTCCTAACATTTTCACTCGGTGACTCTAATAAATTTAGTTTCTGCTTTCTTTATTTTCAGATGACGATATTCAACCATAGGCACACGTCGGCCGGCACTGTTCAAGTCAACCAGTTGATTTTGTTGTTCACTGTTATGACCAATAAAAGTTTCAGTTAAACATGGTTGTTTCTTGATATATTCTGGATGAGACACAATGTTGTATACATGTCAATCATCATAGAGAGTGTGTAGGCTAGAGAAATAGTGTCTTGCCTAAGGACACCCTGGCCGAGGATCGAACCCGGGACCTCCAGATTTGAAGTCCAGTGTATTACCAACTGCACCAATGCAGACTTCATTGCAAGACTAAAATATCTGTAACTAAGACTTGAAGGGACTAATATGAATCTACAGATATTAATAAGATTAAAAAAACCGATATGAAAGTGATTTGAAATGATATGCATGTACATTCAGCAGCTATGGTGAGCCCCAAGGTCCCTTCACGCTAGGGGAGCCTTGTTAACCAACCATTTCCAGTGTAAAAGCAAAACATGATGAGATGAGAGATGAGATAATGGTTGGAGGGAAGTTTCAGTAACTAGTCAGTCCATACAACATTTTGCCATGAACAAATATAACAAGCAAAATCATGAAATTTATATCCCCCGCTTGCAGGAAATATTGTAGGAAAATGTTGAGGTTAGGTTTAAACATGTCAGTAGACTTTTTATTGAACATGTATTACAGGGTAAATTAAACGAACTTGGCCTAGGTTGTTACCAAGTTTGTGGCAGTTATTGCACGGAAACAGCAAGAAACAACTTTTTTTGTTAAATAAGGGGCCATAACTCCACCAAATAAAGTCCGCCGAAAGTGACGATCGAACTAGGCCTAGCCTTTAAGGCATTTAACCTTGTTACCAAGTTTGAAAAAAAAAAACGATTCACATTTGTGGCAGTAATTGCACGGAAACGGCAAGAAACGACATTTTATTGTTAAATAAGGGGCCATAACTCCACTAAATAAAGTCCACCGAAAGTGACGATCGAACTTGGCCTAGCCCTTAAGGCATTTAACCTTGTAACTAATTTTGAAAAAAAACGGTTCACATTTGTGGCAGTTATTGCACGGAAACGGCAAGAAACGACATATTTTGTTAAATAAGGGGCCATAACTCCACCAAATAAAGTCTGCCGAAAGTGACGATCGAAGTTGGCCTAGCCCTTAAGGCATTTAACCTTGTTACCAAGTTTGAAAAAAAAAGGTTCACATTTGTGGCAGTTATTGCACGGAAACAGCAAGAAACGACATTTTTTGTTAAATAAGGGGCCATAACTCCACCGAATAAAGTCCGCCGAAAGTGATATTCGAACTTGGCCTAGCCCTTAAGGCATTTAACGTTGTTACCAAGTTTGAAAAAAAAACGTTCACATTTGTGGCAGTTATTGCACGGAAACAGCAAGAAACGACATTTTTTGTTAAATAAGGGGCCATAACTCCACCGAATAAAGTCCGCCGAAAGTGATATTCGAACTTGGCCTAGCCCTTAAGGCATTTAACGTTGTTACCAAGTTTGAAAAAAAAAGGTTCACATTTGTGGCAGTTATTGCACGGAAACAGCAAGAAACGACATTTTTTGTTAAATAAGGGGCCATAACTCCACCAAATAAAGTCCGCCGAAAGTGACGATCGAACTTGGCCTAGCCCTTAAGGCATTTAACGTTGTTACCAAGTTTGAAAAAAAAAGGTTCACATTTGTGGCAGTTATTGCACGGAAACGGCAAGAAACAACATATTTTGTTAAATAAGGGGCCATAACTCCACCAAATAAAGTCCGCCGAAAGTGATATTCGAACTTGGCCTAGCCCTTAAGGCATTTAACGTTGTTACCAAGTTTGAAAAAAAAAGGTTCACATTTGTGGCAGTTATTGCACGGAAACGGCAAGAAACAACATATTTTGTTAAATAAGGGGCCATAACTCCACCAAATAAAGTCCGCCGAAAGTGATATTCGAACTTGGCCTAGCCGTTAAGGCATTTAACCTTGTTACCAAGTTTGAAAAGAAACGGTTCACATTTGCGGCAGTTATTGCACGGAAACGAAGTGTGACGGACGGACAGACGGACAGACAGACGGACGGACGGACAAACCGAAATTAATAACCCCCCTTTTTTTCTTCGAAAAAAAAAAAAGATAAGAGAAAAGATAAATTTCTCAAAACCAGTAATTTCTCCTTTCACACAACATTTTTAACTTTGTATCATAATATCACAATAGTGCTTATTTTACAAAATTAGCCTAAGAGATTTTCAAAGTAAACGACTCTAGAATGGCAACATCAAGTAAACTTTTCACCCTTGCCCACACACAACAAATCTGCAGAAGATGATTTTAAAATTATTATGACAAAAAGAGAAATTGCTTATTATGAGCATTTTTCCATTTGCCGCAATGTTTTTAAGTCGCCTACTATAGAGGCATCAGAAAGCGCTCTACATGGGAAAGAATTAACACTTTCTGACACCTCTGCAGCAGACGGTTTTTGAAAACATAGTGACAACATGAGCAATTTCTCCTAGTCGTCTGCTGCAGAATTTTCGTATGAGGGAAAGGGTTAATGGCAACATTTGCTTATGTAGCATTTTTAGCCTCTAGAGATTTTCAAAGCAGATGATTCTAGAATGACTAAATCCGCTAGACTGTTAACAACTCACCCTTACATATCTGTCGACAATATCTTTAATCAGTACCAGTACCAGGGCCTGTACATCATCCACAAACTGAGGGGGAAATCTCATCTGCCTCGGCGCACATAGACTGTCCGTTTTAGCCAGATGCTCTGCCATACTCTTTATCTACAATAACAACATACAAATAAAACCATTTAGCTGATAAAGACAACATTGGAGATCTTTCACAGTAGCTGACATAAGAAAACATTGTGAGGAAATGTTCAGAATAAGCAATTTATCCTTAACCCTTTCCCTCATATAGATGCTTTCTGACGCCTCTGCAGCAGACGGCTTTTTGAAAACATAGTAACAAAAAAAGAAATTGCTCAAAACGAGCAATTTCTCCATTTGCAACAATGTTTTCCACTTTTAGTCATAGGTTATCCATTCAATTACAGAGATATTCTTTTTTTTGTCAAAATATGTTCAAAGTAGTCTGCTACAAAATTGATGTATGAGGGAAAGGGTTAACCACCATAGTATTCAACTTTATATTTTACTTCTTGGGGAAAAACCCATAACAAAGGTAAACAGTCAACTTACCGTTTCCTTACTAAATACAACTTTCCACAGGCAATACTACAAAACATATTGTTTTAGAATACAACCAATGGTTTCATGAAAAATGGTTGTAACAACATCTTGTGACAAATTGCAGTGACAACTCTTTTGCAGGAAACCCTCAAAATATTTTCTTGATAGCAAAATATGTTACAAAATTTTGCAATAAACAGGAATGTACCAATATACTAGGGTCACACCTAGTAGAATTTTAAATGGTTGTAATGGCTTTCCCTCCTTGCATTCAGGGTTGTGGGTTAGCACTACGATTGACTCTCTGGTTTCAGATTAAATGATACTTAACCTAGAAACATAATGATATAACTGAACAAGAGCGAGACGGAACGAACGCCAACGCTCATCTGCTTTTTTTATAAGTCAAAAAAGGGGCATAACTGAATTTTTATTAAAGCCAGAGTAGTTACTTAGTATAGACATGCGTATTGTTCTTAGGAACATGTGTACCAAATTTTATTTAAAAATGATGAACGTTTTTTGAGTTATTAGGTAAGCTTAAAGTTTTGGGACGATGCAGACGATGACCCCAAGGGTATCACAATAACATGATTTTTCGGGAAAAAAGACTAGCTAAAAATTGTTGAAAGTGGCGTAAAACACCAAACAAATAAACCATAATTCTTACCATGATTTCGAAGAAGAACCAGGCATTAGCGAGAGCAGTTTCTCTGGTTGATCCACTGAGCACGACCCATTGCAAGGCAAACTCCTCGTGGACAAGCTGCAAATACAGGTACAAGTTACCTATTGTACTGCAGGAAATACAGAAGTCTTCTACCGGTTATACGGCAGAATTCAAGAAAGATTAACTATTGACTCTAATGCAAGTCCTTAGCAATTTCCCACTTGCATTTTGATGCATTTGCAGCTAACATTTTTTTTGAATAGTGTCGCAAAAGGAGAAATTGCTCATCATGAGGAATTATTTCATTTGCCACAGTATTTTCAATTTCTCCAATAATTATACTTTCTTTAATAGAGAGTTTCTAATCTTCCGCTTGTTTTTTTGTCAGTCATCTGCTGCACATTAATTGAATGTGGGAAAGGGTAAACATTGAATGGACCTCTTTGTTCATACCAAGTATCATGAACCCAGCTTGTATACATTTCAAATCATGGCATAATCCTTCCTTCTTTTAGACAAGACATAAAGTTGAAAAACAATTAATCCCCGAAGGTGAGCATATTAAAAGCAGGACAGCAGAATAGCAAAGACTATGCTTTATATGGTCTGGCTATTTTTTTAATCCAGCTTAGTTCTGACAGCTCACTAGATAACGGCAAGGGCTATCAATCCAGGGGTCACAGTTTGGAACCATGGCTTAATAAATCAATCATTTATCACTGAAACAGACCTTATGTTATGAGCACCCAAAAAAACTGTAACACTCAGTTAATTCTTCTGAGTACTCACAACATAGGGTCTGGTGAATCAAATAAAGATTTGATAATCTGAAATACACAAGGCTAAGTACTACACAAAGCAATACCTTTCTTGATCTCGATCTTCCCATGGCAACAGTATATTCTTCAGCTCTCATACTACCTGTTCTATTACCTGTAAGAATATCATTGATACAAGAATTACGCATTAGTATATATATCTCACCGTCCCCTGCTTTGACATGTAATGCAAGTGTTAAAGATAAAGAAAAAATTTGTGTGCAAAAAGTCAATATAACAGATTGATTATTTTCTTGATATAACATTTTACCTTTTCCCTTATATAGACGCTTTCTGACGCCTCTACAGCAGACGGCTTTTTGAAA
>JASEVX010001187.1:0-21152 GCA_031761405.1 Serripes groenlandicus | reverse complement strand
TCATAACGCATAACAATCAAAGGTATGGTACCCTTTATGAGAAAACGTCAAGCTTGTATTGATCAACAACTCAGGGTAAATTCAAAATATCACTGCTGCTTTATAAACACAAACAATGCCTTTTCTGGCGACTTTCAGCTGGCGGTGACGGCTAACACAAGTTGTATATGTTTTGATATATCTATTGCATAATTGATAATTGAATATAGTTTGTAAACATGGTGGTTATGAGAATTTGCTCATTATGATCATGTTCTCCTTTTGTCTACAGTGTTTCAAAAGTCGTTTCCCGACGCTCTCAAATAGGGTCTGCAATAAGTAAAGGGTTAACTTTAAATTTATATGAAGCGTGAAAATGTAGGTCTATGTTTGGCATGAGATAACACTATTATTCACAAGAAAGTACTTCTGTATTTATTTTTCCATTATTATCTATATACAGGGCCGACACATTCCGTCTTAGTGGGATAGATGTATAGAGTAGTTATTCCTGAAACAGAAAATCCACAGGAGGCGAAAAGTGTCTATCCGGGTAGGCCTGTGTGGCATGCTTAGGCTGATCCGGGTCGATACTTTACGCAGAGTCCACAATGTTGATTTTCTCACGAGACGGCCTACACACATTGATTATTGCAAAGCTACGCCCCTGATATAAATCAAAGGTGTACATGTAACCATTTCTGAATTTACACATTTTGTTAATCTCATTATTTTCCTCCAGTTGTTTTAGGTAAAATAGGTGGGTTTTTTCAGTGTATAAGGTGGAGCCGTCCATCGTATACAAGATAACGCTAACAAAGGTTACGAGTGTTCGAGTAAGAATCAACGTTAACCGATCCGAATGTAGAACTACTGTTAGATACCGTTACTTTATTTTAGACAAATACATAGTACATAGTCAAGAATAGTACAGTTCCCCAGAAATGTCATGTATATAAGTTTATATACCGTTACTTTGTTTAGACACATACATAGTACATAGTCAAGAATTGTATATAGTATTGCATTGTGTAGGCTAGTCTCCCTGCCCTCGGTCCATCCTTAGAAGTTCCATGAACAAGACCTTAATATACATTTTTTATAATTGTCAAGGTCTCTATTTATTGTTATATACTAAATGAACTGTGCATGCTAAAATCAGCCTGGTTGGACGAGCAAGGTCATTTCAATAACCATGTATCGCTAATGAGGTAACTCGGTCGCTGCAAAAGGGAATTAACCCTTTCCCACATACAACACATCTGCAGCAGACGACTTTCGAAACATAGTTGCTAAAAACCTGAAAAATCTCCATGAAAGATTGCTGAATTGTTAAATAAAGTTGAAAACATTGTGGCCAAAGGAGAAATTGCTCATCATGAGCAATTTCGCCTTTGGCCACGATGTTTTCAAAAGTCGGCTGCTGCTATCGTGTCAAAATAGCGTCAGCTGGTGGGAAAGGATTAAAGGCTTTGCAAACAATACGAGCTGTCTCTTCTAAACTCTGCATTGTTTGCCACTTTGATATTAAATTGTTGCCAAAATACCTATTGGACGAAAGAGGGAGTGGTCCAATCTTCAACATGGAAGAGTCGACTTTGTGAAATTCGGCATTGAAAGAGGTACGGTTGTTGTGTTGCGCAATGCAGCTTACATATTCAAAATGGATGTGTGTGTGTGTGTGTGTGTGTGTGTGTGTGTGACCTTATACGTGAACTCGTAGAATCGCGTGACACAGCTACGTAGTCTGATTTGTTACTTTAACCTCTTCCCACTTGTAGACGCATTTAGACGCATCTGCAGCAGACGACCGTTTAAACCATTGTGCTCATAATGAGAGATTCTCCTTCTGTCACATACTTTTCAACTTTATTAAGTATGTATAATTCCATTTATAAAGACGTTCCGTAGTTGTTGCCTATATTTCTTCCCACGTCGACTCTTACAGGGTTGTTGCATGTGTGAAATGATTAGATGTTATTGATTTGATTAAAGGTGACGGTGTCGGTCTGTTTTTCCCCCAATACTATTTTACAAGTAGTTAACTAACGTATATTACGTTCAAAATATTACATTCATTATCTCGCACTGGTTAATCTGTGTGTTCGATTCATATTCATGTATCAATTAACTTCGCCTTTACTCGTTTTGGGGATAAACCATGCACCGAAAATGTATACATTATCAAGCCTCCTTATTAACAGCTAGCTAGCACATACACATGTCAGAGAGAATGAGTAAGAAAGAAATAGAGAGAGAGAGAGAGAGAGAGAGAGGAGAGAGAGAGGAGAGAGAGAGAGAGAGAGAGAGAGAGAGAGAGAGAGAGAGAGAGAGAGAGAGAGAGAGAGAGAGATGGAGAGAGAGAGAGAGAGAGAGAGAGAGAGAGAGAGAGAGGAGAGAGAGAGAGAGAGAGAGATGGAGAGAGAGAGAGAGAGAGAGGAGAGAGAGCGAGAGCGAGAGAGAGAGAGAGAGAGAGAGATGGAGAGAGAGAGGAGAGAGAGAGAGAAGGAGAGAGAGAGATGAGAGAGAGAGAGAGAGAGAGAGAGAGAGAGAGAAGGAGAGAGAGAGGAGAGAGAGAGAGAGAGAGTGAGAGATGGAGAGAGAGAGAGAGAGAGAGAGAGAGCGAGAGAGAGAGAGAGAGAGAGATATGAGAGATGAGAGAGAGAGAGAGAGGAGAGAGAGAGGAGAGAGAGAGAGAGAGAGAGAGAGAGAGAGAGAGATGGAGAGAGAGAGAGAGAGAGAGAGATGAGTTGAGAGGAGATGATGAGAGAGAGAGAGAGAGAGAGAGAGATAAAGAGACAGACAGGCAGAGATATTTGTATGAAGTGTTGAAGTATACTGGTTATTCCCCCACGACGGCCAAAAGTAAGTATAGTGTACGTACACCATGACCCATTGTCACATACATTGTATATGTAGTAAAACCTACCCATGACTTCACTGATGTATTGAACGCTGTATTCAAACATAACATTGAATTCACACTTTGCATTTGCATTGATATGAGATAAGAGATATATATGATCACCAAACTAATTAATGAAAAATGTCGGAATGTTCTGAGGTAAGGAAAATCACTCACAAATATACGAATTGTCGTTAACTCCGTGACCGTCTAGTCAAACATGCACTACATATTGTATACAGATGTCATACACTAAACCCTTTCCCATTATAATAACCCAATTTGCAGATGAATTCGAAAAGACAAAACTACAGAAGATCTCTTATAATTGAAAAAAGTAATTATTGAAACCCATTGTGAAAAAAGGAGGAATTGCTCTATTCAATGGTTTTACTTTAATTTAAATATATTTACCTAATATTAGCCAATTTATTTTCAAATGTCGTCTGCTGGCGGGAAAGGGTTAATATTAAATGATTGATAACGCTATTTAATTTACTTGGTAAGATTTACAATATGATAATGTTTACATATCGATCCAAACATATAGCAGATTTATTTCATTTCAATACACTTTTCCTAATACAGTGAAATTACAGGTTAGGGCACATTGGCAAAGATATTGTAAATATATTTAGCTCTTTCACTGCCGAATTTCACAAAGTCGACACTAAAATATTGAAGATCAGACTTCCCAATTTTTCGCTAAATAGGACATTTGGTAAAATTTAGTGTCTATAAGTGGCAAACAATGCAGATTTCAGGAGAGACAGCTCGTGACGAATGCCGCCTGAATCTGTATTGTTTGCAAAGCTTTTAATTGCATTTGGCTGCGAAATATATAAACTACAGTTGAAGAAATTGTGTTAAAGACAGAAATGCTCACCATGAATATTTTCTCCTTTTGTCACAATGTTTTTTAAAAGTCGTCTGCTTTAAATGTAACAAAAATGCATCTTGGAAATTTCTCTTTTTGTCACAATGTTTTAAAAAAGCCGACTGCTGTAGATGTGTCAAAATACACCTGCATGTTAACACAAGATCTTCTGTTGTTGTATTGTGAACAGGAATCTACATTAAAATGTCTGTTTGCGGATTTCAACACTATTTCAGTCATATCACAGCGTTTCCTGGATACATACCGAGTACTGTAGCCTGGGCCTGACAGCAGCCGTTAGGCTATCCTTGCAACCCGAGCTCCGAGGAAGGAAGCCACTACTATCATTTTAAAAATCTTTTGTATGATCCCCTGGTCTCCCGTCCTCGAGGCGGACGCTCTGACCACTACACTACCGAGCCGGGACTCGAAGTAAGTCGCAGGTTATATAGATAGTAATGACAATGACAATGACAATATTTTATTGACATAAGGCCACCGGCCCATAACAATTATGTTTACATCATATAACATTTTCACACAGAACTTGTTTTACAGTTTACCTTATATGATATGTTAAGATCTGTCATTATTGAAAGCATACGAGAATGAAACAATTGGTATCTTAAATGTGGTTTATTTAAAACCTTGAAAACATTGATGCGAAATGAGAAATAAGTTATTTTGAGCAGTTACTACTTTTCCCATCATGTTTTGAATTAGTATCTACGATAGAAGCATATTTTATTATGAAAAAGCTAAAGGTTTACACATAGACATAGGCATACATTTTGTTATCACGTCGTATAACAGTTGATTCATGTACTTATAACATATATGTTATTACTTTCTATAATATATACATATGCATACGTTTTGTTATAGCATTCTAAATTCACTGCTGCATATACAAATAACATATGGGAACATCGATCTGACTTCGTAATGTGCTGCAAAATGGAATTACATATATAGTATACACTGACATAAAACTTAAAACATGTGACTGAAATTCATACCAAACACCTCTTCCTTCGTTCAAAAGCATAGTATATATATGTTGCAAGAGATTTGATTACCGACTCGTTTTTAGACGACATAAGTAAAATGAACCTGTTATACGAAATGGGATTACAGTACTTAAGCGGTATATAATGATTTCTCAAACTCGCATAACATGTACAATGCATAACAAAATGATATTCGTCTTCTATTGCCTGAGCGTCACATAAATTGCATAACATATCGGGATATAAGACGTTATTACGTCTATACTTGTCAACGTGTAGAGAATGTGATCCGTTTCGTAAACAGGACATAGCACGCCTGAATTTTCTTATAGTAATGATTTCTAGATAATATTCAAATTCGTACACCGACTTGTATTGTCTATAGTGACTTAATTTTGAACTATTATCAATTATGCTGCGCCAGTTTTGTAAATACTGGTCTCGAGCCCTTGTCACAAAAGAGTTTATAAATACATTCTCATTATTCACATTTTGGCTCTCCCATACGTATCCGAAACCATTGATTTGCAGACATGATCGTAGCTGTGTTACCCAATTGATTTTACCATAAGCGTCTTCGTTTTTCAACATTATATAACACTGTTTTGGATATCGTTTATCCTCCATTTTTAGTAATTTGAACCAATATTTTAACCCACGTTTCATAGTTTCAATATGTAACGGATATCTATCACAATCACCAAGGGCGACTGCGTTACAACTCCTCTTATCAGCACACATAAAACGCTTGCAAGCGTAATACTGTATCCGTTCTAGGCTCTCGTGACGCTCAAAGCCCCATAGCTCACTACCATAGAGCAGCTGTGCACAAGTTTTACTATCAAATATTTTGAAGTAAGCTTTTCTCGGAATTTGCCCACATTTATATAAGTTTGATAATATACCATATAAAACACGCTTCGCCTTTACCGCGAGATCATTTACCATCATTGGCATTGACATTTGCCTTGTTAAAAGTAGACCAACATAATGAAATGAGCTAACACATTCTAGATAACAACCTTTATATAACCACTTTTCAGATCTAGCCAATTTACCACCTTTTTTGAAAACCACAATCTTAGTCTTTTTTTCGTTTACCGTTAGTTTATTTTCATTACAGAATTGTTCGAGTGTATTTATTTCTCTTTGTAGGCCTATAACTGTATCAGACATGAGCGCTATGTCGTCAGCAAACATTAGTAGAAACAATTCGGTAAGGTATGGGTACAGTTGAAGACCATGTTGACAACTGTTTTCAAGTTGCTTTGATAATTCATCAATAAAAAAGTCAAACATTATCGGACTGGCCCCACATCCTTGTTTTAAACCTAACGTACAGTTAACATATTCTGATTTTGTTCCGTTACACAAGATACATGACTTCACAGATTTATACATACTACGTAAAGCTCCAAAAAGTTTACCCTTCACCCCTTTCTCACTCATTCGTTTCCAGAGGATATTCCTATCTACAGTATCAAATGCTTTACAAAAATCGACAAAACAAACGTACAATTTACCACCCTTGCGAGACAGTTTTTTATCAATTAGGGACTTCAATACAAATACATTGTCGACTGTTGAATAACCGGCCCTGAAACCGCTTTGGGCTTCCGATACTTTTGAATATAAATTGGAGTAAAAGTTTAGTCTGTTAACTAGTATTGACGTGAATATTTTACCAATAACATTTTGAAGACTTATTCCTCTGTAGTTGTCAACGTCATTTACGTCACCCTTCTTATGTAAAGTAACGATAACTGACTGACCCCACGAAAGTAAAGTATACACGTCACTCGATACCGACATCTATATATAGATAGTAACGTATACACGTCACTCGATACCGACATCTATATATAGATAGTAACGTATACACGTCACTCGATACCGACATCTATATATAGATAGTAACGCATACACGTCACTCGATACCGATATCTATATATAGATAAAAACGCATACACGTCACTCGATACCGACATCTATATATAGATAGTAACGCATACACGTCACTCGATACCGACATCTATATATAGATAGTAACGCTTACAGGTCACTCGATACCGACATCTATATATAGATAGTAACGCTTACACGTCACTCGATACCGACATCTATATATAGATAGTAACGTATACACGTCACTCGATACCGACATCTATATATAAATAGTAACGCATACACGTCACTCGATACCGACATCTATATATAGATAGTAACGCAAGCACGTCACTCGGTACCGACATCTATATATAGATAGTAACGCATACACGTCACTCGATACCGACATCTATATATAGATAGTAACGCATACACGTCACTCGATACCGACATCTATATATAGATAGTAACGCTTACACGTCACTCGATACCGACATCTAAATATAGATAGTAACGTGTACACGTCACTCGATACCGACATCTATATATAGATAGTAACGTATACACGTCACTCGATACCGACATCTATATATAGATAGTAACGCTTACACGTCACTCGATACCGACATCTATATATAGATAGTAACATATACACGTCTCACTCGATACCGACATCTATATATAGATAGTAACGCATACACGTCACTCGATACCGACTTTTATATATAGATAGTCACGCATACACGTCACTCTATACCGACATCTATATATAGATAGTAACGCTTACACGTCACTCGATACCGACATCTATATATAGATAGTAACGCTTACACGTCACTCGATACCGACATCTATATATAGATAGTAACGTATACACGTCTCACTCGATACCGACATCTATATATAGATAGTAACGCATACACGTCACTCGATACCGACATCTATATATAGATAGTAACGCTTACAGGTCACTCGATACCGACATCTATATATAGATAGTAACGCTTACACGTCACTCGATACCGACATCTATATATAGATAGTAACGTATACACGTCGTACTCGATACCGACATCTATATATAGATAGTAACGCATACACGTCATTCGATACCGACATTTATATATAGATAGTCACGCATACACGTCACTCTATACCGACATCTATATATAGATAGTAACGCTTACACGTCACTCGATACCGACATCTATATATAGATAGTAACGCTTACACGTCACTCGATACCGACATCTATATATAGATAGTAACGCATACACGTCACTCGATACCGACATTTATATATAGATAGTCACGCATACACGTCACTCTATACCGACATCTATATATAGATAGTAACGCTTACACGTCACTCGATACCGACATCTATATATATATATAGTAACGCTTACACGTCACTCGATACCGACATCTATATATAGATAGTAACGTATACACGTCACTCGATACCGACATCTATATATAGATAGTAACGCATACACGTCACTCGATACCGATATCTATATATAGATAAAAACGCATACACGTCACTCGATACCGACATCTATATATAGATAGTAACGCATACACGTCACTCGATACCGACATCTATATATAGATAGTAACGTATACACGTCACTCGATACCGACATCTATATATAGATAGTAACGTATACAAGTCACTCGATACCGACATCTATATATAGATAGTAACGCATACACGTCACTCGATACAGACATCTATAATAAATTACCGTAGTCGTGGTGTCATGGTCAGAGTTCCCGCCATGTAGAAAGGCAGACCGGGGTTCGATCCTCAGTAGGGTCATTCCAACGACTGTACAACTGGTAGTAATGACGTCTCTCCTTGGCGTTCAGGGTTGCGGGGATAGCATTTAGACTGATGCATCGGTATCAGGATATATAATACCGAACGTTTATAATCCAGGAGACGCAGTGAAACGACTGAAATTATGTTGAAAATGGCATACAGCACCTTTCAAACTATGATTAACTTCGATAACCTGCTGCCGCATCAAGGTCTATTTGTTCTCTATTTGGTAATACTGAATACAAATGTTTACTATGTATATTGCAACAACATGTAAAATGTTATGAAAATAAAGAACTTGAATTTAAACCTGGTTATTATCTCTTCCTAAACTGCTTGGCCAATTCTGATTAAACTTCACATGAATGTTTCATTGCTGGTGCCCTTTCAAACTGGTTCAAGGTAATCAATCTCATGCAGAGCTATGGTTGACATGGCAACCGAAATTATTTTTTATCATAAACTTGAAAATCGTCTTGTCTGAAACCGAAAGAGCTTAGATATATGATGTACAGCATTGTTTAATGGTGCTTACCAAGATTATTCAAATTATGCCCCTAGTGGCAATATTGGTTCCGCCGTAGGGGTCACCTGTTTTAAATAGATATATCTAGAGAAAACTCCTGTCATGTAGACCTGTGTCCTTGGTTCAAAATTGGCCCCGCACCGGGGGACACATGTTTTACATACATATATATCGTATATGTGTATATTGGGGAACACTTTAAAAATGTTCTTGTCTGAAACAGACAGGCCTGAGCTAAGATGGTTTGTGTGTAGCATTGCCTCGCTGTCCTTTACCAAGAGTGTTCAAATTATGCCCCTGAGAGGTCTGCTGTTAAGCTTAGATACTTGGTGTGAGGCATTGTCTTGTGGTCCCTTACCAAGTTTGTTCAAAGTATGCCCCTGTGCTCTCAAAATGAGCCCCGCCCCTGGGGTCGCCTCTTTTACTACGAGAAATTTAGGGAATAACATCGAAAATATTCTTTTCTATTCCGAAAGGCCGCCATTGATTACCTCCATTTCTCAGTTCGGTCATAATTGACCTCTTCATCTTTTGCAGATTTGTTTTTGCATTAGAAAAAATGTTAAGCCTTTCCCACATGCAATTACTCTGCGGTAGACGTCTTCTAAATTATCTAATTCATAATATAGGAAATCTCTATAAAGGATAGTTTTGTTATAGAAAAGAGAAAGCTCATTATGAGCATTTTCTTTTTTTGCCACAATGGTTTCGAAAGTCGTCTGTTGCAGAGGCGTCAAAAGACGTCCATATGTGGGAAAGAGATACTATTCAGAAAAGGTCACATCACAGAACAAACTGTTTATACGTTCAAAGTTGTGTTGTATGGGTCCAATAATCAATCGATTTCGTGTTGTGAGGCTCCAATAACCAATCGATACATTTATGGATAACGACATGTGAACATTATGTACTTGTAAACGCGAAAATGTTAAACAATGAAAACATTAGCCCATCAATTTATGGTTATATATATAGAGCTTAGTATTATGGGATTGGGTTTATACCTTCATAAGCACATACTAATGTAAAGAACTTGCTTTAATTGACCCCGTTTTGTTTTACGCAACTCTTACCCTCGCACATTTATAGACGCGTCAAAAGCAGACAAGTTTTAAAAACTTTGTGGCTAAAGTTTATCCTTCTTTTTGCCTAGATATTTTCAGTCGTCAACTACAGATTTGATTGATTTGAAAAAAGGTTAACTAATATAGGTGATCATCATGCGATAATTCGCCTACAATGCGGACTAAGATGAGACTTCACATTTGTGCAGTCTAATCTTGGTATGCACTGTTCGCTACTCATCTATATTTGACAACACACTCCACGGGATTGATAATGTTATTTCAAACAATAATAATTTTGCTTCGTTTCTCAGAATGATTCAAACAGTCATTCAGAATAGAAGAGATTTTTCCAAATCTCGAACCACTATAGGTCAGTTGGTAACGACCAATCCTGGAGTCGTGAGTCGGTCCTCGTCACCAATGGACTAACTCGTATATATGACAAGGAAGCCAGATGGTAGGAATAATGTTGTGTTGATTACTGGTGCCAGAAAGCCACGTGAACTGGCCGCAGGGATATAACTAACATGGCGTAAACCCTTTCAGCACCAATGGCAATGGCAATATTAAGTATCAGCATTTTTTGCCTTTTTATTTATCAAATTATTCTAAAACTCTTATTACAAGAAAAATGAAGTCGCCCTATTTTTAACATGTGGGAGTCCAATCACATAATGTATACAAATACTCATGGTATCACTGCATAATTTGACCAATGGTTTAGGAAAGAATTATATTGCAAGTTCTTATTTTTGTTTATATTGTGCAATTTAGGGACACACACACACACACACACACACACTCACACATACAAACTCACAGACATAACATTCACACACACATTTGTAAAATACTCAACATTATTTGATGACAGGGTTAAATACACCAGGAAGTGGCCCGGATAAACTTTCACAGCTAGATACATGTAGTGATGTAACATGCAGACCAAGTTGTATACTTATAAATACTCAAGTTTTTCATTCAGTCAAGGAGTTCGACTTTGGCCTCCCTCCACGCCATGCATATGATTTAAACGTATTTCCCGAGCTAGCCTGTGTTTGTCTTGTTGTTGATTGTTGGCGTTGTTTACCCTTGCACTCGGTAATATTGCCATTTGGCGAGCAATGTTTTTGTCCTGTTATCGTGCCACACATTTATATAATTACAAGAGAAAGTTGATGCAATGTCGCCGGAAATCCATACTGCAGTTATGCATAACACTTACATTATAGTACTTGAAAAAACAGTTACCAGCTGAGGGGCATATTGGAACATCAGGGGTGGGGTCAAGTGAAAATGTATCATAACTTGCATTTTTTTGTCGACGAAGTGAATGTCCTTCATTGAAATATAATTGAAGCCTTTCATTGTTTATGATCAATCTCCATTCTAAGGTAGGTTGACCATACACACAGCCAACTAATTAGTGATCATAAACAGTAATGGAAATAAGTAATCTTGCCATTAGTCTTAGTATTTATACAGTGCTTTCTTTAAGGAATAATTATAAGATTTGTGAATTCTACATACACTTTTCAAGATGTTTGTCAGAATATTTAAATTTTATTATTTATCAATAAAACCACAAAACAGACAATTTAGGATTTACAGTAGCACGTCATTTTACCTTTCCCCTATTACAGTCAACATTGAACACCTTTGCAGCAATCTACTTTTAAAACAATGAGAAAAGGGTTGAATCGCTGAAGCTATGAGTTTTTTCTTTTTCTCAAAATGATATTAGCTTGGCATCCTAATTATATCATACTTTGACAAATGTTAAAATGTAGTCCAATATTTATAAATTAGATTACCCTCGAAATATAATATCAGCTAAACAGTTAAATTTCATTGAAATTGTTGTATAATTTTAAACTTTATTTCGAACATAAAACTGAACCCTACAAGATGTTAATTTATTGTAATTCTTTCCTTCCTTTTTTACAATAAAAATAACAAACTACTCATGTTTTAGAATTATATTATGATGAGCGCCATTGTGTCAATGATACATAACACTATGCAGATCAGAAACAAAATGCCTGTAGGGAATCTAATGACACATTTAGAATAGAAATGTCAAGGACGAAATAATTTTGTACGAAAGACCCGAATCGTGACCCCATGCTTCATTTGTAAGTGAGTGTAAAGAACGACTCTCTGCAAAACAGATTGATGTACGCGGTTGGTATTCGCTAGTCACGTGATCAACGCAATTGTAATATGTTCAAAACATTTAAATTTGTTTTTTTCTAATAATAACTCGTCCTCTCATGTCATTTCCGAAAACATTTTAAAAATAGAAGTCGCGGGCTTCTGCCCGGCGACTAATGATCAGTGCTCAAGGATGTCAACATTTATGTATGACCATTGCTCAATGATGCCAACATTTATACATGATCAGTTCTCAATGATGCCAACATTTATACATGATCAGTGCTCAATGATGCCAACATTTATACATGATCAGTTCTCAATGATGCCAACATTTATACATGATCATTGCTCAATGATGCCAACATTACTGTCTGACTAACATGTTCAAGTAAAATGAGACATTCCACGAGAAAACCAACATTATGGACTCTGCGTAATGTATCGACCGAGATGAGCCTGCACAGTCCGCGCAAGCTAATCCGGGCCGACACATTCCGTCTCAGTGGATAGAGGTATATAGTAATTAATTCCTAAAATAGAAAATCCACAGGAGGCAAAAAGTGTCCGGTTTAGCTTGTGCGGCATGTTTATGCTCATCCGGGTCGATTCTCGTGGAACGGATCAAATATGTCTGATACATATGTAAATTAAACGTTAGGAGCAACAGATAATTTGTCTAATTTCCCAAAGAATAAAGACTCTAGCCACAAAAAGTCATACGATGAATTCTTAAAATAGGGCAATACCTCTTTAATACAAAACATAAACATAATAATAAAATTCCGTCTCAGGTAGATAGAGGTACAGGGTAATGATTCCCGAAACAGAAAATCCGCAGGAGGCGAAAGAGGAGGCGGCATGCTTAGGCTGATCCGGTTCGATACTTTACGAAGAGTCCACAATGTTGGTTTTTATCGCGGGACGGCCCATAATATACAATAAGATTTGACGTCATCAATGTTTTTCCGAAACTCCGTACTGTAATTCATTTTCGGAAAACGGATAATACTAAAATCTGGAAAACCCACTATCAAAAGATAACACGCAATAGAAAATGTATATTCCCCGAGATTGTGGTGTAACATCGATCTGCAAACTTGTACGATGTCCGGGCTGATCTAGATTTGCTTATAATCGCGTCCATATATATGTAAAGGTTGAATGTTCCTAGTACGATTTAGTGGTCACTGTATTTAAACATCTCCGTCTACAGACGGGTAACCTTACATTCACTGCGTGTCATTTAAGTTAAACCTTTCCCACTTGCAGACGCATTTGAAGCAGACGACTTTTGAAAACATTGTGGCAACAGGAGAAATTGCTCATGATGAGCAATCTCCCCTTTTGCCACAATGTTTTCAACCCTTTTTAATGTTTCAACTATGGAAATATTTCACATTTTTGCCGATATGTCTTCAAAAAAGTCTGCAGCAGAACTGTCGTATGTGGAAAAGGGTTATTAAATGAGAGGCCCTCTGTGGAAAGCGACCGTAATGCATTTACAATTATTATAAACCAAGATCAACCAGCGCATAAATCTACATTGTTCGTACATTAGTACACATCGGTAAATCATTTTCAATTTGGATCCTTTGAATGAACAGGTGTGTAGTTTTCTATACGTATAATATAATTAATTAAGGTTGGTTTTCCTGGAGCACCGCTCAAATAAACGTTCGATTAACAAACAGTTCAAGGTGAACAAGTAATCTATTATTTGATTTGAAAGTTCACTAAAGTTATAGCCAAGCGAGTTCTGTTTCAACCATGTTTCTTCCTTTACCTCGTACTCGTGATGACTCGACAGTGGTACATGTAGTTCGAACATATCGTTTCATTCCATCAAAATCTTAGAACAATTGTTTTTGATAACAGCATAGCAGATGGTCTGATAACTTATAAGAACAATCAGAAATACTGCTGCTCTATTGTGTTTATGTTAAATCGAACATGTCACTATCTCTAACACGTGTATAACTCGAGCATGCCACTTATTCGAACATGTCACTATCTCGAACACGTTCATAACTCGAACATGTCACTATCTCGAACACGTTTATAACTCGAACATGTCACTATCTCTAACACGTTTATAACTCGAGCATGCCACTAATTCGAACATGTCACTATCTCGAACACGTTCATAACTCGAACATGTCACTATCTCGAACACGTTTATAACTCGAACATGTCACTATCTCTAACACGTTTATAACTCGAGCATGCCACTAATTCGAACATGTCACTATCTCGAACACGTTTATAACTCGAACATGTCACTATCTCGAACACGTTCATAACTCGAGCATGCCCCTAACTCGAACATGTCACTATCTCAAACACGTTTATAACTTGAATTGTGGGTGTGTGAAGTTCACACCAAGTTCACACCCTAATATGCACGTTGACGGTTGAACCCGGACAAGATAATAATTGAGCCGTCCCACGAGAAAACCAACATGTTTGACTCTGAGTAAACGCGCAGGCTAACCCGGACAGACAATTTTCGCCTCCTGTGGATTTTCTCTTTCAGGAATCATTACTCTATACCTCTATTCCCCTGAGACGGAATGTGTCGGCCCGGATCAGTCTGCGCTGACCATAATGTTGGTTTTCTCGTGGGACGGCTCATATATAACTGTCATTGGACATGACCATGGGTCCGCTATTGGTCTTTGTTAAATCAAATGTGTTATATATATGTGGTATGTTGGGCGTATTTGCTCTATTTCTGAATGAAATATTTTCATCAATATTTAGATCTTTTAGTTTGAAATTGACCTTTCGACTTGGCGAATGGTCGGACGCAGGTATTGACATACAGGTATTTGAAGCAAATTATAACCTGCCTGTATCTTTAAGTATTTCTTATCTTGAAACAATCAATGAAACGGATAAATTGTCCAAGTGTTTATTACCGCATTATGGTGGTATCGATTTTTGGCAAGATAAGACCGGGAAATTTTTTCATTTCAAGGATGCAGACGTTGTTTCTTAACTTAAGTTAATACTTAACTGGTAGGGTCATGATTGTTTGAAAGTTGAGAGACGACTTTGAACATATCTAGGCAAAGCAATCGAAAAACTCTAAATCGTGAAATAATATTATTGAATAGTGTTGAAAACATTGTTTCAAAAGGAGAAATTGTTCATCATCAGCCAGATTATTTAGCCATACAGTTTTCAAAAGTGGTCTGATTCAGATGTGTCACAATGCGTCTGCCAGTGTGAATGGGTTAAACTATGCTGACGTTAATGTCATATTGGGTAGGGTTAAACTATGCTGATATTAATGTCATATTGGGTAGGGTTAAACTATGCTGACATTAATGTCATATTGGGTGGGGTTAAACTATGCTGACATTAATGTCATATTAGGTAGGGTTAAACTATGCTGACATTAATGTCATATTGGGTAGGGTTAAACTATGCTGACATTTATGTCATATTGGGTAGGGTTAAACTATGCTGACATTAATGTCATATTGGGTAGGGTTAAACTATGCTGACATTAATGTCATATTGGGTAGGATTAAACTATGCTGACATTAATGTCATATTGGGTAGGGTTAAACTATGCTGACATTAATGTCATATTGGGTAGAGTTAAACTATGCTTGCAGTTAATGTCATTTTGGGTAGGGTTAAACTATGCTGACATTAATGTCATATTGGGTAGAGTTAAACTAGGCTTACAGTTAATGTCATATTGGGTAGGGTTAAACTATGCTGACATAAATGTCATATTGGTTAGAGTTAAACTATGCTTACAGTTGATGTCATATTGGGTAGAGTTAAACTATGCATATTGGGAAGGGTTAACGTTTGAGATTACTGGTGGACAAAGATCTCAGCAACATCTGCGTCTTATCCTGTCCCGTAGACAGATGACTTTACTCAACGTAGGGATATGGAACAATTGAAATTGTCATTTTGTTAAATATATCATTTTCGAAATTTCCATAGCTGTTTCCAAAACTGTTTAAAAATATACATGTACAACATGTGTCAAAGCCACATCAACAACAAAGATTAACCCTTTCCAATCTGAAGAGGCATTGTGACGCATTTGCAGCAGATAATGTTTGACTCTATTCAATTTCTGTACTTTCGTTTATTGAACTTTGCCATACTGTTGCGCACATCCTTCCAAAGTTGTCTGCTACAAACTTGCTGTGTGGACTCTTCGGAAAGTATCGACCCGGATCAGCTTAAGCATGCTAATCCGGACAAACACTTTTCTTCTCCTGTAGATTTTCTGTTTAAAGAATCATTACTCTATACAGCTATGTCCCTAAGACGGAATGTGTCGGCCCGGAATAGCTTTCGCGCATTGCGCAGGCTGATCCGGGTCTATACATTACGCAAATACCATAATGTGGGTGTTCTCGTGGAACGACTCAAATGGTCATTAATGTACATTAAGCTATCAGTGTGACAGCTTCTTTTTCCTAGTTCAACGTCAGAAAGGTTCCCGTTTGAAAGGGGATAAAGTAGGATAATCCTAATCAAAGTGGACCACCCGGACACAAGCGAGCAGCCCCCACAGTTGGTGTACACGGAAAACACGAGGGCAGCGCAGCGAGTGCGCACGCATATATCTTATTCGCGAATTTTGATTCATTGATTTATTGATTGATTAATTGTTTGGTGTTTTACGCCGTTTTCAACAATTGTTCAGTTATATCACAGCGTATCCGGCGTAAGTTAGCAGTACTACTGGTTCATTTATCCTGACACCAGCCAGTCAGTCGTAATGCAAACCCCGCAACCCTGAGCGCCTAGGAGGGCAACAATTCTACCATTTTTAATGTCTTTGGTATGACCCGACCGGGGATCGAGCTCGCGACCTCCCGCACCCGAGGCGGACGCTCTATCACTACACTAAAGAGGCGATGCGCGCGCATTTTGAAAGTGTTACCCCACAATGTTTTCAAAAGTCGTCTGTTGCAGATATGTAAAGTTTCAATGGTATGACGAAACCGTATTCAATTTACCCTTATGCAAGACTTAAAAAATGGCAGTAATGGCTGCCCTCCTTGGACTGACTGGCTGTGCGGGGCTAGCATTTCGACTGACTGGCTGGTGTCACGATAAATGGACCAGTAGTTCTGGTAACTTACGCCGTGATATAACTGAAACCTTGTTAAAAATGGCGTAAAACACAAAACAATCAATCACCCTATAAACGCTGTAAGGAAGAGAACTAAAACGGCTTAGTCACGGATAGTAACACGATTTCCGCTTTGATGAACTCTCCCAGTCCAATTATTTTTAACTACTTGTAGTATTTATAACTCATTATGCCGGTTTAAAAGCATTTTCTCGCGCTACCGGAATAATAACCATATGAATTTACAGAGTAGATTCAGATCAGCCTGTGCTTGTGCATCCATGTGGCCTGATCAGAATATGCAGTGTTTGTCAAACAACTTAATTTTATGTATAAGAAACCTCCTACAAACATTATACTCTTAGTCGTTTCTGGAGCTACATTTGTCACAAATGCCGTTTGATTTAATTTCCTGTGACACTACTCAAATGATAGACAAACTACTTTCTCACAATGTAAAGGTTATCTGATGGCGATAGGTCGTGTCCATACTTAAGATTCATGAATAACAATCCATAGTGTACTTCCATTCATTACATGAGCCGATCCGCGAGAAAACCAACGTTATGGTCTCTCCGTAATGTATCGACCAACATCAGCCTGGGCAATCTGCACAGGCTATTCCGGGCAGACACATTCCGTCACAGGGGGATATAGGTATAGATTAATAATTCCCGAAACAGAAATTCCACAGGAGGCGAACAGTGTCTGTCCGGGTTAGCCTGCGCGGCATGCTTAGGCTGATCCGGGTCTATACTTTACGCAGAGTCCACAATGTTGGTTTTCTCCCGGGATGGCTCAATTATAAACGTGGATATAGCCACTGATTTGTGAAATCCCGAAGGTGTGTATCCGTATAGCGTGACTCATTAAAGATCAGTGTCTACACTAACTAGAATCTGCACACAAGTGTGATCTGGCTCTTTGTTAACCCTTATCCTGCTGATTAACAGTATCATCATTACTGGTGTTGGGCAATAGATGACTTGTTAATCATCACTGGTGTTGGGCAATAGCTGACTTGTTAATCATCACTGGTGTTGGGCAATAGCTGACTTGTTAATCATCACAGGTGTTGGGCAATAGCTGACTTGTTAATCATCACTGGTGTTGGGCAATAGCTGACTTTTTAATCATCACTGGTGTTGGGCAATAGCTGACTTGTTAATCATCACTGGTGTTGGGCAATAGCTGACTTGTTAATCATCACTGGTGTTGAACAATAGCTGACTTGTTAATCATCACTGGTGTTGGGCAATAGCTGACTTGTTAATCATCACTGGTGTTGGGCAATAGCTGACTTGTTAATCATCACTGGTGTTGGGCAATAGATGACTTGTTAATCATCACTGGTGTTGGGCAAAAGCTGACTTGTTTATCATCACTGGTGTTGGGCAATAGCTGACTTGTTAATCATCACTGGTGTTGGGCAAAAGCTGACTTGTTTATCATCACTGGTGTTGGGCAATAGCTGACTTGTTAATCATCACTGGTGTTGGGCAATAGCTGACCTGTTAATCATCACTGGTGTTGGGCAAAAGCTGACTTGTTAATCATCACTGGTGTTGGGCAATAGCTGACTTGTTAATCATCACTGGTGTTGGGCAATAGCTGACTTGTTAATCATCACTGGTGTTGGGTGGGCAATAGCTGACTTGTTAATCATCACAGGTGTTGGGCAATAGCTGACTTGTTAATCATCACTGGTGTTGGGCAATAGCTGACTTTTTAATCATCACTCGTGTTGGGCAATAGCTGACTTGTTAATCATCACTGGTGTTGGGCAATAGCTGACTTGTTAATCATCACTGGTGTTGAACAATAGCTGACTTGTTAATCATCACTGGTGTTGGGCAATAGCTGACTTGTTAATCATCACTGGTGTTGGGCAATAGCTGACTTGTTAATCATCACTGGTGTTGGGCAATAGATGACTTGTTAATCATCACTGGTGTTGGGCAAAAGCTGACTTGTTTATCATCACTGGTGTTGGGCAATAGCTGACTTGTTAATCATCACTGGTGTTGGGCAAAAGCTGACTTGTTTATCATCACTGGTGTTGGGCAATAGCTGACTTGTTAATCATCACTGGTGTTGGGCAATAGCTGACTTGTTAATCATCACTGGTGTTGGGCAATAGCTGACTTGTTAATCATCACAGGTGTTGGGCAATAGCTGACTTGTTAATCATCACTGGTGTTGGGCAATAGCTGACTTTTTAATCATCACTGGTGTTGGGCAATAGCTGACTTGTTAATCATCACTGGTGTTGGGCAATAGCTGACTTGTTAATCATCACTGGTGTTGAACAATAGCTGACTTGTTAATCATCACTGGTGTTGGGCAATAGCTGACTTGTTAATCATCACTGGTGTTGGGCAATAGCTGACTTGTTAATCATCACTGGTGTTGGGCAATAGATGACTTGTTAATCATCACTGGTGTTGGGCAAAAGCTGACTTGTTTATCATCACTGGTGTTGGGCAATAGCTGACTTGTTAATCATCACTGGTGTTGGGCAAAAGCTGACTTGTTTATCATCACTGGTGTTGGGCAATAGCTGACTTGTTAATCATCACTGGTGTTGGGCAATAGCTGACCTGTTAATCATCACTGGTGTTGGGCAAAAGCTGACTTGTTAATCATCACTGGTGTTGGGCAATATCTGACTTGTTAATCATCACTGGTGTTGGGCAATAGCTGACTTGTTAATCATCACTGGTGTTGGGTGGGCAATAGCTGACTTGTTAATCATCACAGGTGTTGGGCAATAGCTGACTTGTTAATCATCACTGGTGTTGGGCAATAGCTGACTTTTTAATCATCACTCGTGTTGGGCAATAGCTGACTTGTTAATCATCACTGGTGTTGGGCAATAGCTGACTTGTTAATCATCACTGGTGTTGAACAATAGCTGACTTGTTAATCATCACTGGTGTTGGGCAATAGCTGACTTGTTAATCATCACTGGTGTTGGGCAATAGCTGACTTGTTAATCATCACTGGTGTTGGGCAATAGATGACTTGTTAATCATCACTGGTGTTGGGCAAAAGCTGACTTGTTTATCATCACTGGTGTTGGGCAATAGCTGACTTGTTAATCATCACTGGTGTTGGGCAAAAGCTGACTTGTTTATCATCACTGGTGTTGGGCAATAGCTGACTTGTTAATCATCACTGGTGTTGGGCAATAGCTGACCTGTTAATCATCACTGGTGTTGGGCAAAAGCTGACTTGTTAATCATCACTGGTGTTGGGCAATATCTGACTTGTTAATCATCACTGGTGTTGGGCAATAGCTGACTTGTTAATCATCACTGGTGTTGGGCAATAGCTAACCTGTTAATCATCACTAGTGTTGGGCAATAACTGACCTGTTAATCATTACGGGTGTTGGGCAATAACTGACTTGTTAATCATCACTAGTGTTGGGCAATAGCTGACCTGTTAATCATCACTGGTGTTGGGCAATAGCTGACCTGTTAATCATCACTGGTGTTGGGCAATAGCTGACTTGTTAATCATCACTGGTGTTGGGCAAAAGCTGACTTGTTAATCATCACTGGTGTTGGGCAATAGCTGACTTGTTAATCATCACTGGTGTTGGGCAATAGCTGACTTGTTAATCATATGACATTAGACTGGTCAACATCGTTTGCATTTGTATTTTGTAGTCGTCAAATAGATGAAGGAAGTAGGTACATTTTCTTTAGCCTTTTCTCAAATATAGACGCATTATGACACATATGCAGCAAACGACTTTTGAAATCATAGTGTAAAAAAGAGATATTGCTTCTTTTAAC
>JASEVX010001186.1:0-21152 GCA_031761405.1 Serripes groenlandicus | reverse complement strand
TGGTCGGATGGTACGTATGTTTGTTGGAATTGTCTTTGACATTGTTTGTTTCAACGGAAGGTCAATAACAGCTGCAAGTAGGTGTATACCAGTTATAGCTGAATTCATGTCATGCTAAAACTTCTTTAAGACGAGATCCGGTATGAAGCGTGATTTGGAAGTCCTTTCCTAATGTACGTTTAGAAGATATATATTATATGCATCCGCTAACGATGTGCGGATAATTAAGGCTCGTGTGGGATTGTGCGTATACCCAGTTTTACTCGAGTCGGGGTTTTATGAAGATGTACGGATAATTAAGGCTCGTGTGGGATTGTGCGTATACCCAGTTTTACTCGAGTCGGTGTTTTATGAAGATGTACAGATAATTAAGGCTCGTGTGGGATTGTGCGTATACCCAGTTTTACTCGAGTCGGGGTTTTATGAAGATGTACAGATAATTAAGGCTCGTGTGGGATTGTGCGTATACCCAGTTTTACTTGAGTCGGGGTTTTATGAAGATGTACAGATAATTAAGGCTCCTGTGGGATTGTGCGTATACCCAGTTTTACTCGAGTCGGGGTTTTATGAAGATGTACGGATAATTAAGGCTCGTGTGGGATTGTGCGTATACCCAGTTTTACTCGAGTCGGGGTTTTATGAAGATGTACAGATAATTAAGGCTCCTGTGGGATTGTGCGTATACCCAGTTTTACTCGAGTCGGGGTTTTATGAAGATGTACAGATAATTAAGGCTCGTGTGGGATTGTGCGTATACCCAGTTTTACTTGAGTCGGGGTTTTATGAAGATGTACAGATAATTAAGGCTCCTGTGGGATTGTGCGTATACCCAGTTTTACTCGAGTCGGGGTTTTATGAAGATGTACGGATAATTAAGGCTCGTGTGGGATTGTGCGTATACCCAGTTTTACTCGAGTCGGGGTTTTATGAAGATGTACAGATAATTAAGGCTCGTGTGGGATTGTGCGTATATCCAGTTTTACTCGAGTCGGGGTTTTATGAAGATGTACAGATAATTAAGGCTCCTGTGGGATTGTGCGTATACCCAGTTTTACTTGAGTCGGGGTTTTATGAAGATGTACAGATAATTAAGGCTCGTGTGGGATTGTGCGTATACCCAGTTTTACTCGAGTCGGGGTTTTATGAAGATGTACAGATAATTAAGGCTCGTGTGGGATTGTGCGTATATCCAGTTTTACTCGAGTCGGGGTTTTATGAAGATGTACAGATAATTAAGGCTCGTGTGGGATTGTGCGTATATCCAGTTTTACTTGAGTCGGGGTTTTATGAAGATGTACAGATAATTAAGGCTCGTGTGGGATTGTGCGTATACCCAGTTTTACTCGAGTCGGGGTTTTATGAAGATGTACAGATAATTAAGGCTCGTGTGGGATTGTGCGTATATCCAGTTTTACTCGAGTCGGGGTTTTATGAAGATGTACGGATAATTAAGGCTCGTGTGGGATTGTGCGTATACCCAGTTTTACTTGAGTCGGGGTTTTATGAAGATGTACAGATAATTAAGGCTCGTGTGGGATTGTGCGTATACCCAGTTTTACTCGAGTCGGGGTTTTATGAAGATGTACAGATAATTAAGGCTCGTGTGGGATTGTGCGTATATCCAGTTTTACTCGAGTCGGGGTTTTATGAAGATGTACAGATAATTAAGGCTCATGTGGGATTGTGCGTATACCCAGTTTTACTTGAGTCGGGGTTTTATGAAGATGTACAGATAATTAAGGCTCCTGTGGGATTGTGCGTATACCCAGTTTTACTCGAGTCGGGGTTTTATGAAGATGTACAGATAATTAAGGCTCGTGTGGGATTGTGCGTATACCCAGTTTTACTCGAGTCGGGGTTTTATGAAGATGTACAGATAATTAAGGCTCGTGTGGGATTGTGCGTATACCCAGTTTTACTCGAGTCGGGGTTTTATGAAGATGTACAGATAATTAAGGCTCCTGTGGGATTGTGCGTATACCCAGTTTTACTTGAGTCGGGGTTTTATGAAGATGTACAGATAATTAAGGCTCGTGTGGGATTGTGCGTATACCCAGTTTTACTCGAGTCGGGGTTTTATGAAGATGTACGGATAATTAAGGCTCCTGTGGGATTGTGCGTATACCCAGTTTTACTCGAGTCGGGGTTTTATGAAGATGTACAGATAATTAAGGCTCGTGTGGGATTGTGCGTATACCCAGTTTTACTCGAGTCGGGGTTTTATGAAGATGTACAGATAATTAAGGCTCGTGTGGGATTGTGCGTATATCCAGTTTTACTCGAGTCGGGGTTTTATGAAGATGTACAGATAATTAAGGCTCCTGTGGGATTGTGCGTATATCCAGTTTTACTCGAGTCGGGGTTTTATGAAGATGTACGGATAATTAAGGCTCGTGTGGTATTGTGCGTATATCCAGTTTTACTCGAGTCGGGGTTTTATGAAGATGTACGGATAATTAAGGCTCGTGTGGTATTGTGCGTATACCCAGTTTTACTCGAGTCGGTGTTTTATGAAGATGTACAGATAATTAAGGCTCCTGTGGGATTGTGCGTATACCCAGTTTTACTCGAGTCGGGGTTTTATGAAGATGTACAGATAATTAAGGCTCGTGTGGGATTGTGCGTATACCCAGTTTTACTCGAGTCGGGGTTTTATGAAGATGTACAGATAATTAAGGCTCCTGTGGGATTGTGCGTATACCCAGTTTTACTCGAGTCGGGGTTTTATGAAGATGTACAGATAATTAAGGCTCGTGTGGGATTGTGCGTATACCCAGTTTTACTCGAGTCGGGGTTTTATGAAGATGTACAGATAATTAAGGCTCGTGTGGGATTGTGCGTATACCCAGTTTTACTAGAGTCGGGGTTTTATGAAGATGTACAGATAATTAAGGCTCGTGTGGGATTGTGCGTATACCCAGTTTTACTCGAGTCGGGGTTTTATGAAGATGTACAGATAATTAAGGCTCGTGTGGGATTGTGCGTATACCCAGTTTTACTTGAGTCGGGGTTTTATGAAGATGTACAGATAATTAAGGCTCCTGTGGGATTGTGCGTATACCCAGTTTTACTCGAGTCGGGGTTTTATGAAGATGTACAGATAATTAAGGCTCGTGTGGGATTGTGCGTATACCCAGTTTTACTCGAGTCGGGGTTTTATGAAGATGTACAGATAATTAAGGCTCGTGTGGGATTGTGCGTATACCCAGTTTTACTCGAGTCGGGTTTTTATGAAGATGTCTCGAGTCGGGTTTTTATGAAGATGTACGGATAATTAAGGCTCGTGTGGGATTGTGCGTATACCCAGTTTTACTCGAGTCGGGGTTTTATGAATATGTACGGATAATTAAGCTCGTGTGGGATTGTGCGTATACCCAGTTTTACTAGAGTCGGGGTTTTATGAAGATGTACAGATAATTAAGGCTCGTGTGGGATTGTGCGTATACCCAGTTTTACTCGAGTCGGGGTTTTATGAAGATGTACAGATAATTAAGGCTCGTGTGGGATTGTGCGTATACCCAGTTTTACTCGAGTCGGGGTTTTATGAAGATGTACAGATAATTAAGGCTCGTGTGGGATTGTGCGTATACCCAGTTTTACTCGAGTCGGGGTTTTATGAAGATGTACAGATAATTAAGGCTCGTGTGGGATTGTGCGTATACCCAGTTTTACTCGAGTCGGGTTTTATGAAGATGTACGGATAATTAAGGCTCGTGTTGAATTGTGCGTATACCCAGTTTTACTCGAGTCGGGGTTTTATGAAGATGTACAGATAATTAAGGCTCGTGTGGGATTGTGCTATACCCAGTTTACTCGAGTCGGGGTTTTATGAAGATGTACAGATAATTAAGGCTCGTGTGGGATTGTGCGTATATCCAGTTTTACTCGAGTCGGGGTTTTATGAAGATGTACGGATAATTAAGGCTCGTGTGGGATTGTGCGTATACCCAGTTTTACTAGAGTCGGGGTTTTATGAAGATGTACAGATAATTAAGGCTCGTGTGGGATTGTGCGTATACCCAGTTTTACTCGAGTCGGGGTTTTATGAAGATGTACGGATAATTAAGGCTCGTGTGGGATTGTGCGTATACCCAGTTTTACTTGAGTTGGTGTTTTATGAAGATGTACAGATAATTAAGGCTCGTGTGGGATTGTGCGTATACCCAGTTTTACTCGAGTCGGGGTTTTATGAAGATGTACAGATAATTAAGGCTCGTGTTGAATTGTTCGTATACCCAGTTTTACTCGAGTCGGGGTTTTATGAAGATGTACGGATATTAAGGCTCGTGTGGGATTGTGCGTATATCCAGTTTTACTCGAGTCGGGGTTTTATGAAGATGTACAGATAATTAAGGCTCGTGTTGAATTGTGCGTATACCCAGTTTTACTCGAGTCGGGGTTTTATGAAGATGTACGGATAATTAAGGCTCGTGTGGGATTGTGCGTATACCCAGTTTTACTCGAGTCGGGGTTTTATGAAGATGTACAGATAATTAAGGCTCGTGTGGGATTGTGCGTATATCCAGTTTTACTCGAGTCGGGGTTTTATGAAGATGTACGGATAATTAAGGCTCGTGTGGGATTGTGCGTATACCCAGTTTTACTCGAGTCGGGGTTTTATGAAGATGTACGGATAATTAAGGCTCGTGTGGATTGTGCGTATATCCAGTTTTACTGAGTCGGGGTTTTATGAAGATGTACAGATAATTAAGGCTCCTGTGGGATTGTGCGTATACCAGTTTTACTCGAGTCGGGGTTTTATGAAGATGTACAGATAATTAAGGCTCGTGTGGATTGTGCGTATACCAGTTTTACTCGAGTCGGGGTTTTATGAAGATGTGCGGATAATTAAGGCTCGTGTGGGATTGTGCGTATACCCAGTTTTACTAGAGTCGGGGTTTTATGAAGATGTACAGATAATTAAGGCTCGTGTGGGATTGTGCGTATATCCAGTTTACTCGAGTCGGGGTTTTATGAGATGTACGGATAATTAAGGCTCGGTGTGGGATTGTGCGTATACCCAGTTTTACTCGAGTCGGGGTTTTATGAATATACATGTACGGATAATTAAGGCTCGTGTGGGATTGTGCGTATACCCAGTTTTACTAGAGTCGGGGTTTTATGAAGATGTACAGATAATTAAGGCTCGTGTGGGATTGTGCGTATACCCAGTTTTACTCGAGTCGGGGTTTTATGAAGATGTGCGATAATTAAGGCTCGTGTGGGATTGTGCGTATACCCAGTTTTACTAGAGTCGGGGTTTTATGAAGATGTACAGATAATTAAGGCTCGTGTGGGATTGTGCGTATACCCAGTTTTACTCGAGTCGGGTTTTATGAAGATGTACGGATAATTAAGGCTCGTGTTGAATTGTGCGTATACCCAGTTTACTTGAGTCGGGGTTTTATGAAGATGTACAGATAATTAAGGCTCCTGTGGGATTGTGCGTATACCCAGTTTTACTCGAGTCGGGGTTTTATGAAGATGTACAGATAATTAAGGCTCGTGTGGGATTGTGCGTATACCCAGTTTTACTCGAGTCGGGGTTTTATGAAGATGTACAGATAATTAAGGCTCGTGTGGATTGTGCGTATACCCAGTTTTACTCGAGTCGGGTTTTTATGAAGATGTACGGATAATTAAGGCTCGTGTGGGATTGTGCGTATACCCAGTTTTACTCGAGTCGGGTTTTATGAATATGTACGGATAATTAAGGCTCGTGTGGGATTGTGCGTATACCCAGTTTTACTAGAGTCGGGGTTTTATGAAGATGTACAGATAATTAAGGCTCGTGTGGGATTGTGCGTATACCCAGTTTTACTCGAGTCGGGGTTTTATGAAGATGTACAGATAATTAAGGCTCGTGTGGGATTGTGCGTATACCAGTTTTACTCGAGTCGGGGTTTTATGAAGATGTACAGATAATTAAGGCTCGTGTGGGATTGTGCGTATACCCAGTTTTACTCGAGTCGGGTTTTATGAAGATGTACAGATAATTAAGGCTCGTGTGGGATTGTGCGTATACCCAGTTTTACTCGAGTCGGGGTTTTATGAAGATGTACGGATAATTAAGGCTCGTGTTGAATTGTGCGTATACCCAGTTTTACTCGAGTCGGGGTTTTATGAAGATGTACAGATAATTAAGGCTCGTGTGGGATTGTGCGTATACCCAGTTTTACTCGAGTCGGGGTTTTATGAAGATGTACGGATAATTAAGGCTCGTGTGGATTGTGCGTATACCCAGTTTTACTAGAGTCGGGGTTTTATGAAGATGTACAGATAATTAAGGCTCGTGTGGGATTGTGCGTATACCCAGTTTTACTCGAGTCGGGTTTTATGAAGATGTACGGATAATTAAGGCTCGTGTGGGATTGTGCGTATACCCAGTTTTACTTGAGTTGGTGTTTTATGAAGATGTACAGATAATTAAGGCTCGTGTGGGATTGTGCGTATACCCAGTTTTACTCGAGTCGGGGTTTTATGAAGATGTACAGATAATTAAGGCTCGTGTTGAATTGTTCGTATACCCAGTTTTACTCGAGTCGGGGTTTTATGAAGATGTACGGATAATTAAGGCTCGTGTGGGATTGTGCGTATATCCAGTTTTACTCGAGTCGGGGTTTTATGAAGATGTACAGATAATTAAGGCTCGTGTTGAATTGTGCGTATACCCAGTTTTACTCGAGTCGGGGTTTATGAAGATGTACGGATAATTAAGGCTCGTGTGGGATTGTGCGTATACCCAGTTTTACTCGAGTCGGGGTTTTATGAAGATGTACAGATAATTAAGGCTCGTGTGGGATGTGCGTATATCCAGTTTTACTCGAGTCGGGGTTTTATGAAGATGTACGGATAATTAAGGCTCGTGTGGGATTGTGCGTATACCCTGTTTTACTCGAGTCGGGGTTTTATGAAGATGTACGGATAATTAAGGCTCGTGTGGGATTGTGCGTATATCCAGTTTTACTCGAGTCGGGGTTTTATGAAGATGTACAGATAATTAAGGCTCCTGTGGGATTGTGCGTATACCCAGTTTTACTCGAGTCGGGGTTTTATGAAGATGTACAGATAATTAAGGCTCGTGTGGGATTGTGCGTATACCCAGTTTTACTCGAGTCGGGGTTTTATGAAGATGTGCGGATAATTAAGGCTCGTGTGGGATTGTGCGTATACCCAGTTTTACTAGAGTCGGGGTTTATGAAGATGTACAGATAATTAAGGCTCGTGTGGGATTGTGCGTATATCCAGTTTTACTCGAGTCGGGGTTTTATGAAGATGTACGGATAATTAAGGCTCGTGTGGATTGTGCGTATACCCAGTTTTACTCGAGTCGGGGTTTTATGAATATGTACGGATAATTAAGGCTCGTGTGGGATTGTGCGTATACCCAGTTTTACTAGAGTCGGGGTTTTATGAAGATGTACAGATAATTAAGGCTGGTGTGGGATTGTGCGTATACCCAGTTTTACTCGAGTCGGGGTTTTATGAAGATGTGCGGATAATTAAGGCTCGTGTGGGATTGTGCGTATACCCAGTTTTACTAGAGTCGGGGTTTATGAAGATGTACAGATAATTAAGGCTCGTGTGGGATTGTGCGTATACCCAGTTTTACTCGAGTCGGGGTTTTATGAAGATGTACGGATAATTAAGGCTCGTGTTGAATTGTGCGTATACCCAGTTTTACTCGAGTCGGGGTTTATGAAGATGTACAGATAATTAAGGCTCGTGTGGGATTGTGCGTATATCCAGTTTTACTAGAGTCGGGGTTTTATGAAGATGTACAGATAATTAAGGCTCGTGTGGGATTGTGCGTATACCCAGTTTTACTCGAGTCGGGTTTTTATGAAGATGTGCGGATAATTAAGGCTCGTGTGGGATTGTGCGTATACCCAGTTTTACTTGAGTTGGTGTTTTATGAAGATGCATGGATAATTAAGGTTCGTCTGTCTGTCTGTCTGTCTGTCTTGTGTGGGATTGTGTGTATACACAGTTTTACTAGAGTCGGTGTTTTATGAAGGTGCAACATAATCCCTTTTGTCTGTAGCTCATTATATATATGAACCGTCCCGCGAGAAAACCAACATAATGGCCTCTGTGTAATGTATCGACCCAGATCAGCATGCGCAGTCAACAAGATATAAGAAGTCGGAAGATACCAACTATCGAAATAAATTCTTATACGTATAATTATACAATAATTTCACAAATCGCCCACTGTAGATACGTCAAAAGTCATGTTTATCAAATAAATTGTTGAACAATCAGGGCGTAGCTACACTTTTTTTTCTCAAATTGCCCCAAAATGCAACTGCGGCGATATACATCTGCGTAATGTGTCGACCAGATCAGCCTGCGCTGTCCGCGCAGACTGATCCGGCCGACCCATTCCGTCTTAGGGGAGATAGATGTTGGGGTAGTGATTCCCGAAACAGAAAATCAATAGGATGCGAAAGGTGTCTGTTCGACACTTTACGCAATGTCCACAATGTTTATTTTCTCAGGAGACGGCCTACACATTTATTATTGCCAAGCTACGCTCCTGACAATGAGAAAAGACGTATTACTTATTTAATCATGTGCAAGCATTATCCATTGTTAAGAACATTGTTTAACCGTTTCGTCAATACAGAAGAGTATATACACATGCAGCCACGTCATTTGAAAGCAAATAATACTTTATTAATTGCAAAGCATGGAAAGTGTAAATGAACTGTTGTTTATTGTTCAAATTTGTAGGTTGTGTTCAGTTCCAAAAACGCACCAAGACAAGTTTTACAGACTATCAAATAGATCACAATTCACCGGGGATTTGTTTTCAAATGTGTGGATATACTCCCGGCACCATCTTTGTCCTATCGGTAAGAATTAGTTGGTGTTAACAGGGACATAGAGATTATTCAACTCATGTTTTCAAAGATTAGGATATATTTCCTGAGCCGTCGCGTGAATGGGAGTGACTCCTCCCATTCACGCGACGGCGAGTGAAATATGTTCTAATCTTTGAAAAAATAAGTTGAATAATCTGTTGATTACATTTCATTGTTATTTTTTGTAATACATTTAGTTTTTCAATACGCGTCTTCCACCATAGTTTATGTTAAATTCGTTTTTTTACCTACTTTGCGCATTATTTTCGGATGGGGCGTGGCCGTGGAAAAAAGGGAGGGACACGCATGCGCAATTGTGGTGTGAAAATAACAATAATAAGCATTGTTATTACACCGGTGTAATAACAATAAATCAACGATTGTGAATTTTCTTTCACCGAGATATCCTTATCTTTGATGGATAGAAATGTAATAAACTATATTAATGTAGTGTCCCTGGTATAATAGAGGGTAACTACTAATTTCAATCAGTTTTACAACGCATATGTAATCTGTAATATCTTGAAACTGGATACAGAAGAAGTAAGTCCGCAGAGGTTATTATATTTAATATAGAACGGTGTAAGCATCAAGAGTACAAAAGTAAAACTGAAACTGCTATGAAAGAGGCCTGTGTATAAAACAATATACTACATGTAACTTGATACGCTGGAGGACTGTAGTGGAAATACTACATTATCCTTTCTTTAAAAAGAAATATTTAGACCTAACATTTTAATACATATTTCAGAATATAGAAATTGAGAAAAGATTATTAATCTCAAATTAATAATTACAAAAATCATTTCTAATTTACTGTCTCTGTTTTGTATCCAAATGATATAAAGGAAACACTTCAGATAAATGGCCTGATAAATGTCTAATTCGGCACGTCATATCTCTCTAAACTTATCAGCACCTAATTAGTTAACAAGTATCATGACATTTATAAGGTCAACCTATCAGGCGGTTTTCAAACACGTGTGGGATAACGCCTGATTAACAGTTCATTGTTAATTGCTGGTGTTGAATTTCGTATATCTCCATTCGTGGGAATTTGTGAATTTCCAGGTGGTATGTATTCTGATGTATTCTGTTTGTCCTGACTTGACCCATAGTTTTCCCTTCCCTCTTCACAGGGTAATTGCGGCACCGTAAAAGGCAGTTCAATGTTTGTTTGTTCGTAATTTTCAGGAAACATTGCCTCATTTTTCCGCAAGTGATCAGCATGACAGTAACGAATCTTTGTGTCAACCTTTACCAAGTATGTTACTGGCCCTTTGATTTTATGTATAATCCCCGGTATCCATTTCCACTTTTTCCCTCCAGGTAAAATGGTTTTTACCAGAACGGTGTCCCCGTTTACGAATGCACGATAAGTCGTATGTCTTTTATCGTGACTGTCCTTCATAGACTCTTGCTTTTTCTCAATGTCAGTTGCTTTATTCGGTTTGAGAACAGTTAAACGCGTTCTTAACTGCCTTTTCAAGAATAAAACTGCAGGAGACTCCTTGGTAGTCGAATGAGGTGTGTTTCTGTAGTGTAACAGAAATTTTGACAAACGAAATTGTACAGAGTCATGATGTCCCCTGTGCACTTTATCAAAAAGCTGTTTCTTTAACGCTTTTTTAAGCACCTGAACAGCCCGTTCCGCTGCTCCGTTCGAACTCGGGTGATACGCAGGAACCAATGTATGCTTAATGGCATTGCCCTCCATAAATTCCTTGAATTCATGTGAAGTGAAACGCGGATCATTGTCACTGACTAATTCCTCCGGTAAACCCCAAGAACTAAACAGTTGGCGCAATTTCACCATGGTTTTCGCCGATGTCGTCGATTTCATAGGAATGACCTAAAGCCACTTGGAATAAGAGTCAATCACCACCAAAAAATTCTGTTGTTTAAATTCAGCAAAGTCAATATGAATTCGCTGCCATGGTCGTGTTGACCATTTCCAGGGATGTAACGGCGCTGTAGGCGGAGAATTTTGTACCGACATACATGTTGCACACGATTTCACCATACGTTCGATATCAGCATCGATGTTTGGCCACCACACGTAACTTCTAGCCAACGCTTTCATACGACATATCCCGATATGCTCCTCATGAAGCTCGCCCAAAATTTGTTCTGTGAATCCGTCCGGTATTACGACGCGTAAACCCCACAGTATAACACCATTGTCCGTTGACAACTCATTTCTACGGCTAAAATATGGTTTCAAACAGTCCCTTGACACGTGACTTGGCCATCCATTCATTATATATTCATACACTTTGCTAAGAATCGGATGTTTTCGCGTGTTTTCAGCTATATCCCTTGCTGAAATCGGAATGTCCTCAATGAAGGAAACGGTTTCTTCCTCCTCTTCCCGTGCTATCGAATTATCTTTAATCGGTAATCGCGATAAGAAGTCACAATTAGCATGGTCCCCAGATTTCCTATAGACCATATTGTAGTCATACGCCGATAATGTAACTGCCCAACGCTGCAATCGCGCCGCTGCCATTGTTGGCACTCCTTTCTTTGGACCTAGAATCATGGTTAAACTTTTATGGTCTGTTATTAGCGTAAACTTTCGACCATACAAGTATTTGTGAAACTTCGATACACCAAATATTATGGAAAGAGCTTCTTTATGTATTTGACTGTAGTTCTTTTCACTGTCCGTCAGTGTTCTAGAAGCAAACGCAATCGGTCTCTCCCGACCATCATCCATAATATGTGAAAGTACGGCCCCTAAACCGTAAGAAGACGAATCACACGCTAGAGTTACTGTCTTTTTCATGTCATAATGAACCGATAAACCACTGTTTATTACCAGTTCCCTACTCCTGTTGAACGATTCTTCGCACTCGTCTGTCCAAGTCCATATCTCTCCCTTTTTCAAGAGATTATGGAGTGGGTATAAAACCGTAGCAAGATTTGGCAAAAACGATCTGTAATATCCAATCAAACCCAGATAGGACCTTAACTCACTAACATTTTCAGGGTTTTGACAGTTTTTGACTGCATCGATTTTGTCTTGCGTTGCCTGAAGTCCATGTTTGTTCACAAAATGTCCCATATAAATCACTTCATCTTGCATCCAAGAACATTTCTTTAATTTTAACTGTATGTTATGTTCACTCAAACGTTTGAGTACTTCGTGTAGATTAGACAAATATGTTTTATCGTTTTGTCCTGTGATCAAAATGTCATCTATTCTACAAACCACGTTTGGTATTCCAGTCAATATTTTGTCCATCACTGCTTGAAAAATCGCCGGACTCGAACTTACGCCATATACAAGTCTCCTATAACGAAACAGACCCATGTGTGTATTTACCGTCAACAGTTCCTCGGACTCTGTGTCGAGTTCCAATTGCAAATACGCTTGTGACAAATCTAGTTTTGTGAACTTTTTACTCCCAGCCAAAGTTGCGAACAAATCCTCTGTATTAGGGATCGGGTATTGCTCTTCGCTGATTTCTCGATTGACCGTTACCTTATAGTCCCCGCAAAGTCTCACACTATTTTTGTCGGGTTTTGGAACCACCACCAGTGGCGTTGCCCATTCACTGTGTTTTACCCGGTAAACAATCCCTTCTTTTTCCATACGTTCAAAACCCTTCTCCACCAATTCTTTGATCGCATAAGGCACTGGCCTAGCCTTGCAGAAAATAGGTGTTGCCCCATCTTTCATTCGGATTTTCGCTTTGAATCCTTTAATTGGTGATGATAGCTGTGAATCGTCAATTTTCCAGAGATCCTTGAACTCATTTTTGACACTTTCCAACGAAATTTCACGAGCTACCTTTTGAACGCTGAAAATTTCACTCCAGTTGAGTGGGATTTTTACCAACCAGTTCCTACCGAAAAGCGCTGGTCGTTTACCCTTGGCAACATATAATGGAATATTATGATACTTCTCACCGTTTAACTCCACAGGAATTTGACACTTTCCACAAACATTAATTTTATTCCCGGAATATGATTTAAGATTGATATCCGTTTTAATTAATGGATAGTCGGACAGACACTCATCGTAAGACTCTTCCGATATGATGGAAACAGCACTTCCCGTATCCAGCTCCATCGGAATCACACTTTTTCCCACAACCGGTTGTAGAATTATTTTTTGTGATTTCCCTTTCGTCGAAGTAATGAAAACTCCATTCATTTCGCTGTCATCCGACGATTCGTCTAGATACCGTGTTTGTTTCTCTCTTTTGGTAGACATGCACACCTTTGCAATATGTCCGACCTTTTTGCACGTAAAGCACTTCGAATTCTTGAAACGACATGTGCCAGGAGTATGGTCTTCCCCACATCGAAAGCAGGGTTTTGACTCTCCCTTGTTGGAGTTTTTCTCTCTCTTGTAATAGACTTTCTTGCCCGATTTCCCTTTATGCACGACGTTTACCACGGACACACGTCCTTGCGGTTGAAAACTTGCTGTGTCTTTTTCTGCCATTTCTATGGCACATGCTATTTGGCACGCCTTTTCGAAAGTAAGTCCGTCCTCGGACAATAACTTGCGTTGGATTACTTCCGATCGTAATCCACACACCAATCTGTCCCGTAAAGCGTCGTTCAGAAAGGCGTTGAATTCGCAATACGTGGCTAACTTCTTTAACACAACTACATAGTCCATGATTCGTTCACCATCACGTTGATTACGTTTGTTGAACTTATATCGTTCTGAAATAACCAATGGTTTCGGCATGTAGTGGTCCGTCAGCGTCTTCACCAGATCGGCATACGATTTATCCTTTGGTAAATCGGGTTGCACCAAATTACGCAAAACACCATATGACTCTGCACCAATGACAGACAAAAGCATAGGCACTCTTTTTTCATCTCTAGTCCCGTTTGCACTAAAGAACTGTTCCAGTCTCTCGATATAATTTGAAATACTTTCTTTTTCCCCATTGTATTCCCCAAGTTTTCCAAAACTCGCCATTTCTAAAATGCAGTGTACATTTAGAAATAAATAATGTCCTTGAAATAATCAAATCCAAATTATCCTCGTCGCCAGATGTAATATCTTGAAACTGGATACAGAAGAAGTAAGTCCGCAGAGGTTATTATATTTAATATAGAACGGTGTAAGCATCAAGAGTACAAAAGTAAAACTGAAACTGCTATGAAAGAGGCCTGTGTATAAAACAATATACTACATGTAACTTGATACGCTGGAGGACTGTAGTGGAAATACTACATAATCAATGACAGGCGACTTTTATAATTTGTTTTAATTAATTAAACGAGCCATTAATCAAACATCTGAGAAAATCATATAATGACCCGTATATTTATCAAACGAATCAGATTTGCCTTAACGGATGCTTATGTCAACTGTTTTATTAAATGCTTAAAATAGCGTTTGACCGACTGTTTGTTGAGGTAAATTCTGAGAGATATCTGTTAAATGTCACGTCGTAAGAGTAGAACATCACTTGTCAAATGGTGTTTTTGCAATCACACATGTCATTCAAGACTTTCTGTTAAATTGATCGTAAACAAAGAATTTGCCTTTATTGCGATCAATGTAAAAAAAATCCCAGTGTTCAATGTAAACTTAATGGGATTCTTCATTTTTGAAATTTAAATTAAAGATGCCTTTAATTGTATTCATTTGCTACACAAATTGAATGACTATATTCGCAAACAAATACATTTGTGATGTACATGATTGTTTGTTCTTTTAATATACATCACAGTCTCATCATGGGGCGGGCGGGACCTCTTTACACTATACAATTAGTTGGGTCCAGTACCTAACTCCCGTGACCATTCTCTGGCTAACATGTTTTGACGATTGATTTGACTTCTATGGACCTTTTATTAAAAAATAAGAAACCCGGCCCCTCGCAAAAATACCGGCATATTTTGCTAGGGGGCAAAATCCAAAATGGCCGCCGACGTCATGCTGACGTCATTTTGAAAAAATAACTTTTGAACCAGAGCAGCTAGAATCAAGTATAAATACACTTTTTCCACTAAATCAACGACAAGGATTCTGACATCAGTTTTATGCTTAACCATCATTTTGACCAAAATATCCAAGATGGCCGCCAGCACCATCTTGAAAAATTTACTTTTGAACCAGAGCGCCCAGAATCAGCTATAAATAATCTTTTTCCACCAAATCAACCACAGGGATTACGATTCTGACATCACTTCTACGTTTTAATATCATTTTGACCAAGCTATCAAAGATAGCTGCCATACGCTGGAGCGAAACGTAACAACAAAACTACTTACATATAACATAATTTATTTTTTGATAGTCGTAACTTTTATCAAAAGGTATTTAAAACATCTATACAATGTATAAAACACGTTGAACATGAAGCTTTACTATTACTGTTACTATCATAACTAAAACACATTTAAACGCCACCAATATGCAATACAATAGTGTCCCTTAACTTAGTATATAAATCAAAGGGATATGATTAATCTGAATTGGAGCTTTCAGCCACACTATATTCTGAAGCCTCAGATTCCGACGAACTTTTGTCGTCCTCATCATGATAATCGTTCTTATCGCTTTCGCTGTCTTCAGCTTGTCCAGGTACAGGTATGTTCACCGGAAGTGCAGGTCAAGTGTGACGAAAGGGTTGACAGCGACCACCTTCCAACTCCCAGCCATGACCGATTGGAGAAGGGTGGTTCTTCAGGGAAGGGTGGCGCACTAAGTACGCCAGGTAGTTTGCGCGGAGACAGTGTTGTCGGAGACTATCCTCATCTGGAGGAAGGCGTATAAAGGATTGTTTCTTCATACTTCTTCATCGCGCCATAGGGCTCTTCGCCATCTTGACATACAGGGACATCTTACCCTCGTGGTGGCCTCGTCCAGACAACAGAGGAGCTCAGTATCCAGCCTTAATCAGGTATGCATCGATATCGGCCCGAGTCAGTGGGCTGCAGCTTTCATTGAAGCTCGTTATTAACATTGATAACCCTGTTTTGGATTGCCATGGCCCGAGTTTGCATCACAGCCTATCTTGCAGTGCGGCTGCGCAATACAATCTGCAATCTCGTCAGTCACCAGGTCATGACAGGAGATACTGTCCTCCTTTCTCTTGATACAAAGCATACCGGGCAGCTGCTGAGAGATGACTGCTGCCGAAACATAGGCATCGGTATCAGCTGCATCAATAACAACAGGATCACTGCAACCTGACTAGCGTAGAAGTGCGTAAGTAGAGAATAGTATAGTGTCAGCCTCAGATTGATTAAAGCTGTAGTTCTGCATTGGTTGTTGGGTTAACAAGTTGGTGCAGTGGGAGCCATCTTAGTAGACAATCTCTGGTTCAACAGTCAGTGCAAAATCGGTCAGGTAGTTGCATATCATTGATTTATAGCGCCTCTTGTTGCTACTGCTACAAAGCAGCGTCTTGAATGCTCCAGCAGAGAAAAAAGGATCGCCCAATTTCATGTAAGTGATGGGGACCTACCCTGCGCCCTGACGTCTCGCTCATCATCTTTAGTTGAGTGTGCTGTGTCGTATGTGTCGTTCATACATATGATACGATTAGCCCGTCTATGTCGGGAAAGGATGATGAATGCCAGCTTATGGACATAGTTCAACCACTTGTATGGTGTATCATCATGCGTTTGTCGGTCTTCTGCTGACGAAGTCGCCATCCTCCAGATCATTCCAATGTCGACGATAGCGAAGTAGGGTTCTTGAAGATCTACATATTGCAGAGATAATGTCTGGATGAGCTTGCTCTTCTGGGTCATCCTGTATGTGCCATTACAGTTGAATAATGCCATACATTCTTCGACAACTCAATGATCCAGCAACTCAGTGATGTCAACCAATTTGCTTACTTCAACCAGGTTGATCACTGCATTGAGTGCGTTCCGCTCCATTTGCATTACTATTGCCTTGAGGTCCTTCCCGGGCATGGTCATGTCTGTCCCGCTTGCAAACGTCAAGCGTTTGCTCAGAGGGACTAAGGCATATATGGAGGTATTCTTACTGAAGACCCGCTCTCGCAATACTCGGGTTAATTTCTCCTCTCCTACAGAAAGGGCTGAGTTGAAGTCCGTAACGAGCTCAGGCATGGCTGACTGTAATGTGCGGAGGATTGGTGATGCTGGGTCAAACGGGAAGGAGTCAACCTCTTGCATGCACGCAACAACCAGGTCTTGTACGCACTGCTCATCTTCACGCATCCGTTTCGGGCTGCATTTCACATGCTTCCTCTTTGCTGGTTTTCGATTGGCAAGGGCATTGTGAGCTGCTCGGATCTTGGCTACATTGTTTACATTTCAGGAGTCTACCAGCAGCTGCGTCTCATTCTGAAGGATAGAAAGCCAGCAAGATTTCATTTTGCTGACTCGATCCACATATCCCATGCAATGTTGGAGTAGGGGTTCCCTGTTTTGGACTGGGTGAAGTCAGTGCGAAGGAAGGTAACCTGGTCAGCAGAGATAAATGTCAGCATTGCCAAAGAGTCAGGCAGCCAACTTCCATACCTATGTTTGTCATACACTACAATCCATTGCATCATGGCGCGTAGAGAGCAGACATACTCGTTCCAGTTACATACATGGACTGTGTGCACATTCTGCATTAGCGCGTCTGTCATGGACAGGAAGTCCCTCCAGTAGTCTGCCATGTCACTATCCACCAACTGAGTGAAGAGGTTAGCAATGAGGTTCGCGAGGTTAGCATCCTTCTCCAATAATTCATGAGCAGCAGTTCGGCTATCAATGGAGACGCTGATGCCTCTCAGAATCTCAAGGTTATCCTTTGTCTTAACAGCAAAGTCGGGAATGACCTTCTTCTTCACCAGCTGACTGATCAACACCTTATATATGAGCCGCAAACAGCGCAGCCCTCTCTTATAATGCTTTCCTTGCAGAGCAAGGTCGACAAGGCCCTCAGCAATAACCCCTCCAGCCACGAGTACCTCTCCTAATTCACTCCCCTTGTATCGCTTGTAGATAGCGCTCAACATCACACACTGTGTATGGAAAGGACCAAGGAACGGCACAATGTCACTGTATCTGTCTGGGTTCTCAGCCTTGAGTTGGGTGATGAGGACGTCCACAGGATGACCTCCTGCTAAGAAGGCGAAAGACATGTGCTTAGTGACTGATAGTAAGCTTGTCCATGACGTCATTTACAACAAATATGTTCGGCGGTTGACTATATGACATGTGTTAATATGGTTTGCTCTTATCTGTATGCACATTCAAACAAGCATGGAACATTATAAGTGGGTATACTTTGATTGTGTGCATCAGGGCGGACGCCATCCGCGTCAATGCGAGCAAGTGCATGAATAATGCTTCGCTTGCGCTGAGGCTCTGTACTTGATGAGGAAGCAGCGGGCTCTGGGCGGACGGGCGGCTCACCACGCTGGCTGGATGTTTTTGTCCGGTTTAACCGCCTGCAGCTCGGATACTTTCTCAGTTAATGCTTGTGACACAGTCTTGGCCTCCTTGTTATGCGCATCCGCATCCTCGTAGTACGGTGTGTTTGCAACGGCCTCTTCAAGACGCTGCAGTAACATCCAGTTACAGCGGTGTGCAGTGCCCCCTCCTGTCAATGTGTCGTAGAGAAAATCATCATTGTCAATGATACTGATGCTTGGTTTGCCTTCAGTGATTTCGTCAGGACAAACCGCACACCGCTCGAGATCATGCATTGTCCAGACATCACGGAGGAGAAGAACGTTCGGGTAGCTTATACCCATTCCAAGAGTGTACAACGAGTCAACGAGCTCCTTACTACGAGTCATCCCATGAAGGGTGACGGTGGCATTGATGGTGGTAGAGGGAAGTCGCTTTGTGACATACTGTGTGATGATGGACGTGAGATAGAGTGTGCTGGGAGACAGGTCTACTCACCTTTGATTTATCCGATGTAACAGCAATATCTGATCAGTTACGATTAAGATTTGTGATTAATTGTGCAGCGCCATTTAGAAACGTCATGAAATGTATGGACAATGTGACGTCATCAATAAAATAATCGAGTATGGTGGGTGAAAATAACCATGTTAAACTTTGATTTTGTTTGACATTTTTAACTTTTTTTAATATGCAAATTAGCTGATTTATTTCGTATTAACGAAATAATCATTTCGTTTAAACAAAATAATAAATGGTTTCGGACCCTGGATTTCTACTAGTATCACCTAACACTGAAAGATTACGTGCGTATATACCTACACTGTCGGACCGTATCCGTTTGGTTTTTGATTTGTTTATAGAGAAGACCATATTCGATCTAAAAAAAAATTGGCATACTGAAGGACACACGTGTCTATAATTCTCAGTTAAAAACTTGTTACTGTCACTGCCTGTATTGTTGAGCTTTAGTCGAAAACGCATGATAACCCGCATTCACAAATATCACAACCGACCAGTTTTATGCGCATAGTCCCGTTCTCAGTCATGATCTCACTGGGATTGTTTCAGATCATTTCCCTCCGACGTCGGAGGAGGTTGTTTTGCTTTTAGTTAAGCTAATCAATGAGGCATTTAGTATCTCGTGTATGACCCATTAGCCTTAAAGCAAGCAATACATCTTTCCGTCTTCGTCGTGGAGGAGGGACATGACCTTAAATAATCCCAGTGAGATCATGACTGAGATTGGGACTATGCGCATGCAACACGTCGGTTGTGATTTTTGTGAATGCGGGTAACAAACACCGATTACTTTTCTTATGTAGTCCCTCCTTTATTTAGTGTCATTGTAACAAGCTTTTCCTATGTAGTCCCTTATTAGTGTCTTTGTAACAGTCTAAAGATCAGACCTGACCAGGGCTCGTACATTATATCTTTTTATCAGAAAAGCAAACACTTTTCTTATGTAGTCCCTTATTTGGTACCATTGTAATAGGATTTTCCTATGTAGAACCTTATTTGGTGCCATTGTAATTAGCTTTTCCTATGTGGTCCCTTATTTGGTGCCATTGTGAAAGTCTAAAAGATCAGACCTGACCAGGTTTGTATATTGGACCTTTTGATCACAAGTTAAACGCTCTACCACGTCGCTGCACAATCTAGCTCCATAGCAAGGCAGTATATGTGTCGCATTATACATATGTATGCCTTGGCTACATACATCGTTAAGGTATCTTTTTTATTACACAAGATTGTTCGGAGCAATAATACCCTTTGTGTCATCTTGCCAAGGCCGGCACTTAAATCTACCTAACAGACCATGTATGTACTTACTTAATGTGTTTCTGCATGTTGTTGGCTAATTCAGTATCTTTTGTTTTCTCTTTCATTGCTTTCAACAAACTGCTGGCTAACAGAGCACTAGCGATGGCATCCTTTAACAACAAATATAGGTCAATTTAAGGAGGAGTCCCCCTATGCTGCAGGTAATCAAAATAATTGTCTCACTTTGAAGATTCTTTTTAAGCACCCATAACATAGGGTGTGGACGTTTCACAATAGGAAATATGCCCATTATCTAGAGCTCTGAGTTCATGAAAATGTGTCACGCGTTCTTAAGTTTCTGCAATAGACCTTTTTGAAAACAGTGTGGCAAAAGGAGAAATTGCTCAATTATTTGCAACAAAGTGTTCAACTCTTTTCAATAAGTATACTTTTATTTAAAGAGATAACTTTCATGTATGCGTAGATATTTTCAAGACATCTGCTGCAGATTTTTCATAAGTGTAAAAGGTTTAAACAAACAGAAATTTAAAAAATCTAAAACAATAAATAACATCTCCTTTTGAGATGTTGATGATGAAAACTCTGACAAAAAAAAGTGAGGAAATAACCCCTGTTGTTACGGGGCGGGGTGGACATTAAAAAAACATAGATAACATCAAGTTCAAGATACCAAAGAAAAGATATTAAAGAAGAACGGATACCAAAAAACAAAACAGCCCTTTTCAGGGCCAACCAACTTTCTCGAAAGTGTATCTTTCATCAAATTGTCATGTTCAAAAACACTAAGTTCAACTGCATTTTAGCCTAGACAAAAAAAAATTCAGTCTTATTCCACACAGACCACCACCCTCCCCTATATATACGACAGAGCACTTCCCATCGTCGACCGCTTTTTAGCCTAGACAAAAAAAAAAAAAATTTGACATATTTTTTTTTCATTTTTTTCAGTCTTATTCCACACAGACCACCACCCTCCCCTATATATACGACAGAGCACTTCCCATCGTCGAACCCTAGACAAAAAAAACAAATTCAGTCTTATTCCACACTGCATTTTAGCCTAGACAAATAAAAAAAAAAATCACGAAAGTTTTTGTTCTGCTGTGGACTCATTTTTTCAACAAAAAAAATGCCTTAAGG
>JASEVX010001185.1:0-21209 GCA_031761405.1 Serripes groenlandicus | reverse complement strand
GCTATTTTGATTACCTTTTGTCCATTTGTTGTGCTTCGTCATCAGTGAATGGCCTTTTTAACACTCTATGTACAGGCAACATCTTATTGAAAGTTTATCAAAATAACAAATATGGTCCAAGTTTTAAATTGGGTCATGTGAGATCAAAAACTAGGTAATTGGGTTAATTTTAAGGAAACTCTTTTGTTAACATTCTGGAAGCAGCATTTTTTGAGCATGTTGAAACTTTGTAAGACTAATTGTCTTTATGTTATCCTAAGGCAAGGTTCAAATAATGGTCATGTCCAGTCAAAAACTAAGTCAATAGACCAAATTGGAAAAATAATCCTGTTAAAACTCTATAGAGACCATGTTGTTTGCTTCAGCAACTTGAAACTTTGTCACAATGTTTGTCTTGATGATATCTAGGCCAAGTTCGAATATGGATCATGTCAGGTCAAAAACTTTGAATCCAATTTTAGTGAAAAAACGTTTTTCAGAATATTGTTACATCTCCATCAAATATTGTCCAAGTTCGAAACTTGGTCATGGTAGGTCAAAAAATAGGTCACAAATAAGCTTTTTAGCCCACCTTAGTAGTTTTGCCTTATATGGTTATATTGAAAACTTTAAAAATCCTCTTCTCCAAAATATCTGGCCAAATTTCCAAATAATTTTGCCTATTAATGTTCCTTTTGTGACCCTGAGTCTACAAGATTACTTCTAGGCATGTTGGTTGATAACAAAACGAAGTTATTGTGGAACTGGCTTCCCAAATAATTCATAATTTAGGTGAGCAATCCAGGGCAATCATGGCCCTCTTGTTTATCTTGAGGATGTTGAAACTTTGTCTGAATGGGTGTTTTGATGATATGATGGCTAAAGTTTGATTATGGGTCATATCAAGTCAAAAACTACAGGTCGCTAGGCCAAATTTCAAAGAAATATCTTGTTAATTTATCTTTTTTTTAAATCCAACAATTTAGATATAAATGTGATTCAGATATATTATTAAACTATCATTTAACCCTTTCCCACATACAACAAATCTGCAGCAGATGACTTTAAAAACATTTGGTCAAAAACATAAAATAAATCTCTATAAATGAATGTAAAATTACTGAAAATAGTTGAAAACTTGAAAAGGAGATATTGCTCTTTTGTCATTTTTTTTCTCAAAAGTGGTGTGCTGCATTATGAGGCATCAGAAAGTGTTGACTACAAGTGGGAAAAGGTTAAGGAAAATGGCTTGTATGGCTCACAATTGAAACATATGAAACTTAAAGAAATATCAGGAGGAACGGATTAAACCAAATTTCCATTATTTCATCGCCCAGTAGTTAGTCATTTCACACAAATTAATTATATCTAGACTAGACCATTTGGGAAAACACCTAGGAAAACATCTAGAAACTATTTATATATGAAATTCAGAAACTGAATACAGTTAAATACAGTTGAAAACATTGTTGCAAAAGGAGTATATTTGTCTAAAGGACTGTCTGTTTGTGGGGAAATCGGTTGAATGAAACTTGGGAATATATTTAATTTTCAACCCTGAGTTAAGTTATAAAGTTTTAGAATGTTTAAATTGTACCGTCTTTAAACAAAACTGTGAAAGGTTACGTTATGCATGTTTTGATTGATGGAGACGCTGACAGTTATGTATGTGAACCAGTTCATTTTGTGTGTCAGAGCCACGCAATAAGAAATGTTTCATTAAATCTCGTTTTTCTTGTCAAAACCTATGTCGTGGAAACTCAATTAGCCAAAGGCTTATTGTTAATTAGATATATCTCATGAAATTTTGATTATTGACAGAGCCTTTAGATAAGAAGTGTATTTCATTTTCTAAAAACATTTAAATATTTCAGCTTTGAACCCTATTTTGTGGGTACTCGAAAGATTCCCATAATTTTTGCATTGTCAGCACTTAGATAATATAATTAAGGCTTGTATATAATAGACCATTTGCCACATACAACAAATCTGCAACAGACAACTTTGAAAACATACCCGAAGAAAATTAGAAATTCCCTTTGAATGAAAGTACAATAATTGAATAGAGTTGAAAACATGGTGACAAAAGGAGAAATTGCTCGTTTTGAGCAATTTCTTCTTTTGTCACCATGTTTTCAAAAAGCTGTCTGCTGCAGAGGCATCAGAAAGTGTCTATATGATGGAAAGTGCTTAATATTTTTAAAATTACCACAATATTCTACGACCTGTTTACTCATACTAATAATATAGAGATCTGTTAAATAAAGCCTTTTCTAATTTAAAATACAGCATATCTGCAGCCCCTATGACTTTTGAAACATCTGGATAAAAATATGGATATATCTTTATACAAGAAAGTTTAATTATCGAATGGGGTTGATAAGATTGTCATAAAAGGAGAAATTGTTCATTATGAGAATAGCTCCTTCTTTGAGATGCCATCTTCATAAGTCGTCTGCTGTAGATGCATCTACTTGTTGGAAAGGGAGTTAGCTCATTACCTGATATGGTATTTTACAGGTAAAATGTGTGGGATACCCACTAAGGAATAAAGCACATTTTTAAATGACATTTGCGAAATATTTAGATGAAGCAGTTGATGATCCATATTATGTGTTTGACAAATCAAATGCAACCAATATTATATAGACTAACAGGAAAGAGCAGCCTGCGCAATTGTGTCTTTATCTTGGTCTGCTTTGTTCAGGAATTGTACTAATAAAAAAAAAAAAAACAGCAATTTCTCCGTTTCTGTCAATGTTTTCAAAATGTGTTGTTTTGTCATCGGGGGGAAAAGTCGATCTTAGCCACCAGTCTGATGAAGTCAGGAATCAGTTGAGTCAAATGTTAATAATACCATGGGGGTTTTGGGAACAGGCATTTCATGTTCGATCCTGCTTGGGGGTGACAGTCATTCATGGCAGAGTTTACCTAAGAAATGGCACATTCCCTAGCCTTTAAGCTAGCTAATACTGGTTAATCACTCTGGGATGAATAAGTATTCTGGTGCCACCAGGTATAGTTGAAATACTGTTGAAAATTGTGAGAACAAAATATGTTGAGGCATATTGTATTATGTCCGAGTAAAAATCCTTCCTCTCAGATCACTACTTTTACTTTTACTTTTGATCGTTCTGCTGCAGCAGCTGTTGAAACTGTATATGGAAAATCTTCATCATAGGCGTAATTATACCTCCTCAAAATTTATAAACTTTCATTTTTCTTGATTTTGAAACATTATCTGCAGTACTTGTTTCAATTTGGTAGTTACTTGAAAACTGTTTATTTATTTATTTATTTATTGGAGTTTTACGCCGCTTTCAACATTATTTCAGTTATATCACGGCAACAGTTCACTTATTCATGATCCCTGGGTAAACAAACCAGTACTAGGCTAGAAAATGTGTCTTGCCCAAGGGCACTCCACCATGACCGAGGTGCCGCGACTGGGGATCGAACCCGGGACACCCGGTTTCGAAATCCCCAACGCTAACCACTCGACCACTTGAAAACTGTGCTCATGAGGCTAATTAATTGAGTTAGTTAATGTTGCAAGAGGAATGTCTTAATATTGTACTTACTTACAGTCAGAATTTATTATGACATGAAAAAATTATAATGTTCAGTCCACTTTGACATAGATATAATCATTATGTAAAACATTAATTGTTTCAGTCATAATTCATGTTAACCGGTATATAAAAACGTGTTTTGACACAGATAATTGTGGGAGGAGTAGGATTGTTTAACGCTTTCTGACGCCCCTTCAGCAGACAGCTTTTTAAAAACATAGTGACAAAAGAAGAAATTGCTCAAAACGAGCAATTTCTCCTTTTGTCACAATGTTTTCCACTTTTAGTCGTAGGTTATCTATTCAATTGTATAGATTTTCTATATTTTGACAATATAAGTTTAAAGTCGTCTGCTGCAGAATTGTTGTATGTGGGAAAGACTATTTATTATTTCCCAATGACAGAACTTAAATTAGGGCATCTGCATACAGCAGATGACTTCAAAAAATGGTGTTGCAAATAGAGAAATTACTCTTAATGAATTTTATTTATTATAATATAAACTACACATTAGGTTTGGGAACAGTGTATATAGATCCAGATCAGCCTGTGCATCCACACTGTCTGATCTAGTTATACACTGTTAATGTATTGCACAAGCATATTAAGAAGCTTATGTCAAATTCTGAGCAGTCTGTACAGGCTGATCTGAGCCAACAGAACTGCCAATGTTTACCTTTTCTTATTCCAAGGCTCAATCCAGGGGTTGTGAGTTTGAATCCCGGCTCAACCAACTTTCTTTCTGACGATTGACAAAAGTCAGTGCGACATGCGTCATTTGTCTTCCACCAATGGGCTAAGTCTATGTGGAAAAGCAGCCAGTTGCTTTGGAAGATTGTTGTGTGGAGTACTGGTGTGAGAAAACCAGGAAATGTATAAGCTAAGGTGAACTGGCCAATGTGATATAACTGAGAAATTGTTAAAAACGGCGTTAAACCCCAATCAATCATTCAATCAATCAATCCAAGGCACAATTGTACTTTAATTTATAGAGATTTCCACATGTTACCTTTGATGGTTTAATGTCATATGCTGCAGATTTGTTAAATGATGAGCAATTTCTTCTTTCTTTTTTTGACACAATGTTTTCAAACGTGGTCTGCTGCAGAAGCGTCAAAATGTGTTTGGAAGTGGAAAATGGTTCAGCACTAAATCAGCACTAAATCAGTACTAAATCAGCAGTAAAACGCTTTGGGTTAACCTCTTTCCCACATACAACAAATCTGCAGCAGACGACTTTGAAAGAAAATATTAGTCATATCAGAAACATACTTTCCAAGCAACTAGCTGCTTTTCCACAAAGACTGTAAGCCAATTAATTGGTGAGTGACGAATGATGCTTGTCTCAGTGAATTTTGACAAAGCTAGTTGGATGAAATATAAAACATCTCTATAAATAAAATTATTATATTCCCTTTAATGAAATACTGGTATTTATGATATAAACCTTATTATTTTCTGTCGCAAATTAATACCTTTGGTCTCGTATTTAGATATCAATTTTCCATGCCCCTTGTAGTACAATACTAAACCTGGTTTCGCTACTGCAACATAATATTCCCTATTCATAATCATCGACTTTCAATGTTTAGACCAATCTCTCCTTTTGTCACAATGTTTTCAAAGCTGTCTGCAGTAGAGGCATCAGAAAACTTCTATATGTGTGAAATGGTAAAATGATAAAGGGAAGCATTAATGTTTAGGACAGCAAGTAAGTTTGTGGAAAATACAAAAAAGAAGACTTCATGAAACAGATCTATGAGGAAAGGGTTGTACAATAGCATTATCTTGCATTGTATACGTGTCATATAACAAAACAGAATATCAGATAACCCTTTTCCACATACAACAAATCTGCAGCAGACCATTTTTAAAACATAGTGACAAAAACCTGAAAAATCTCCATAAAAGATAGCTTAATTGTTTGATAAAGTTGAAAACCTTGTGGTCAAAGGAAAATTGCTCATCAATTTCACCTTTGGCCACAATGTTTTCAAAAGTCATCTGCTGCTATTGCGTCAAAATGCGTCTGCAGGTGGGAAAGGATTATTATTCAGTAGCCAAAAAATATATATAAAAATTATTCCTCAACAATGCATTGTAGATTCTATAGATATATTATGTAGAATTACATTGCATTTATTCCGATGTAATAATTTAACCATTTCCCTCATATATATATACGCTTTCTGACGCCTCTGCAGCAGACAGCTTTTTTGAAAACATAGTGACAAAAGAAGAAATTGCTCAAAACGAGCAATTTCTCCTTTTGCCACAATGTTTTCCACTTTTAGTCATAGGTTATCCATTCAATTAAAGAGATTTTCTATTTTTTGACAAAATATGTTAAAAGTCGTCAGCTGCAGAATTGTCGTATGAGGGAAAGGGTTAATCTGTAAACCCTTTCCCAAATACATAAAAGACGAAAAGAAGACTTGTAAACAATTATATCCTGGCAAAAATATAAAAAAACCATGTAAATGAAAGTGTGATAATTGAATAAAGTTGAAAACAACATTGTTGCAAAAGGAGAATTAATTCATTTTGGGCAATTTATCCTTTTGTCACAATGTTTTCAAAAGTCGTCTGCTCTAGGGGCATCAAAATGCGTCTGTATTCATGAGGAAAAGGGATAATACCAAGACCAATGTACACGTAATATAATTTACTTCCTCTTTCGGGTTTCATGGAAATTTTGGGTAAACTTGGGTGATAGTCTATGTATACTGGTTGTTAACCCTTTCCCTTATACGAAAATTAGAAAATCTCTATAATTGAATGGATAACCTATGACTAAAAGTGGAAAGCATTGCGGGAAAAGGAGAAATTGCTCGCTTTGAGCAATTTCTTCTTTTGTCACTCAGTGTTTTCAAAAAGCCGTCTGCTGCAAAGGGTCAGAAAGCATCTTTATGAGGAAAGGGTTAAACATTTGGCAGATTCAGGTGCTTTTGATGCATTTGCAGCAGACGATCTTTGCTTGAATCTTTTCAACTCTATTCAGTAAATCAAGTTTCTTTGATAGATGTTTTCCACATCATTGCCTTAAGCCTAGATAGATTTAAAGTTGTTTGCTGCAGATTTGTTGTGCTAAGGGATACTATAAAATTAACGTGCATTTTACAAACTTTTGATATTTCATGGAAACTTCAAGGACAAAAAGGATTCAAAGAAATTATACATGGATAAATTATCGAAGGTGCATAATGATGTCTAGGATTCCACCATGACCTAGTGGTTAGCGACAGGTATTTTGAAACCGGGCCTGCCGGGTTCGATCCCCAGTCGTGACGCTGGGGTCATGGTGAGTGCTCATGGGCAAGGCACATTTCCTAGCCTAGTACTGATTTGTTTACACAGGGATCATGAATAAGTGAACTGTCGCCGTGATATAACTGAAATAATGTTGAAAACGGCGTAAAACTCTAACAAAACAAACAAACAAGCATTGATGTCTTGACTGGATGTAAGGAATACCAATTACAGCTTTCAGTTACTATTAATCTACACAGACAAACATAATCTGTCATTTGCTGCAAATATTCAGAAAATATTTCAGAAAAGTTTAGAAAACCTTGTGTGAAATGAAGAAATTGTTGAACAATTACTTCTTTTGACACACTGTCTTCAAATGTCATTTGCTGCAAATGTGTCAAAATACGCCTGCAATAGAGGTATACGGTTAAGCGAATATTTTTTTAGTAACATTTTGACCCTTTCCCACTTACAACAAATCTGCAGCAGAAGACTTTGAAAACATAAGGTGAAATCATGGGAAACCTCTATAAATAAAGGTAAAATTAATGAAAAAAGTTGAAAACATTTGGCAAAAGGAGAAATTGCTCGTTCTGAGCAATTTCTCCTTTTGTCACAGTGTTTACAAAAGTCTTCTGCATCAGAGGTTTCAAAAAGCGTCTATATGTGGGAAAGGGTTAAGTCATAGCAAATTGAAATCAATGGATGTTAACAAAGTACATAAGCAATGACCCAGACTTGAGTATACGCATTAATGGCCATGTTTTATTATGCCCTGAGGGTTGATGAACTCACCTGTGTCCAGTCTACATAGTCACTCAATGTCCACTCCAATTTGTCTTTGTGTCTAAAAAATACACTCATGTAATATATCTTGCAACCTCAGTGAGAGTGAGTTATGTGCTGTTAACCCTTTCCCTAATACGACAACTCTGCAGCAGACGACTTTGAACATATTTTGTCATAAATTAGAAAATCTCTATAATTGAATGGATAACCTATGACTAAAAGTGGAAAACATTGTGGCAAAAGGAGAAATTGCTTGTGTTTGTCTACATCAGACGACTTTTAATTTTTTTTTTGACAAAAATGAGAAATTGCTCAAAACAAGCATTTTCTCCGTTTGCCACCATGTCTTCATTTTTTTTCAGCAATTAAACTTGCAGTCATAGAGATTTTCATAGTTTTGCCTAGATGTTTTCAAAGTCGTCTGCTGCAGATTTGTTGTATGTGGGAATGGGTTAACCCTTTCCCTCATACGACAATTCTGCAGCAGACGACTTTGAACATATTTTGTCAAAATATAAAAAATCTCTAACTGTGAATGGATAACCTACGACTAAAAGTGGAAAACATTGTGGCAAAAGGATAAATTATTTTTAAAAAGCTGTCTGCTGCAGAGGCGTCAGGAAGCATCTATATGAGGGAAAGGGTTAATCATGTAGAAAGATGTATTGTAGTAGAGAGCTTCAATATTATTCTGTGGCCTAGAAAAGGGAGACAACTGGTAATGACCCCCCACATTATCTCCCTTGATAATCAGTGTTGAACCCTATGTGGTAATCAAAGAAGAAAATGGAAATGCCTCTCAAAGATTGGAATTTTGATATATAAAAGTTGAAAAATATTTTAGGAAAAGTAGGACAATCTGCTCACACTGATCAGCTTCTTCTTTATCCACAATGTTTTCAAATTATGCCAACATTAGAGGCATTGCAATGAAGGTTGAATTGGTTGGATCTTCATTGGTGTCAAGATTATAAAATTCTTTCTTATCTGAATTTGAAAACATTATGGCAAAAGGAGAAATTGTTCATAGTGCAAATCGCCTTTCCCCACATTTTTTTTTTAACTTTATCAAATAGACACATTGTGACGCAATAGCAGTAGACGACTTTTGAAAACATTGTGGCCAAAGGTGAAATTGCTCATGATGGAGATTTTCTCGTTTTTGCCAATACGTTTTCAAAGTCTTCTGTTGCAGAATTGTTGTATGTGGGAAAGGCTTACATGTATGGATATCATTGCGACTTAGATAAATTAAACTGGTAGGACTGGTAATTGACCCGGGTAATGCTTTGATTTAACGAAAGAACTGTTGAAAAAGACATTAAACATTAAACATTCAATCAATACAAAACCCACCAGATAAGCTATGCAGTGATATGACTGGGTCTTGTAAAAAATGCAGTGATTTCGGTTATTTACTGTATATAATTAACCCTTTCCCTCATATAGACGCTTTCTGACGCCTCTGCAGCAGACGGCTTTTTGAAAACATAGTGACAAAAGAAGAAATTGCACAGAACGTGCAATTTCTCCTTTTGCCACAATGTTTTCCACTTTCAGTCATAGGTTATCCATTTAATTATGGAGATTTTCTATTTTTTGATAAAATACATTCAAAGTCGTCTGCTGCAGAATTGTCGTATGAGGGAAAGGGTTAACAATCTTTTCAGAGAAATTATCAAAGGTAACTTAAACTGAATGGATGATAAAGTAAAAGTGGAATGTAACACCGTATAATTAAAATGATTGCGCTTAATTGTTGGGTTTTAAATATTTATGCCACAGTAAGTTTGAATCAATAAAATAATGTCAGCGGAAAACTAAAAGTTTAGTATGTCTGATCTTACTGGATATATAGAAGATTAACCCTTGCCCACTATTTTGATTCATCCATGATAATATCAACAGGAGGAATTGTTAATAAGGAGCAATTTCTCATATTGCCTGAATGTTTTCAACTCTTTTTTATCAATTATAACCTGCTTTCCCATAGTCTTGCATAGATTTGTTGTATGTGGGAAAGGGTTAAGACACCTCTATGGCAGACAATTTTTGTAAGTACAGAATGAATTTGGAACAATATTTTATTCATCATTTGAGCCATCAACGAGAAAACCAACGTATGGACTCTAGGTAAAGTATCGACCCAGATCAGCTTAAGCATTCCGCACAGGCTAATCCGGACGGATACTTTTTTCCTCCTGTGGATTTTATATTCCTGGAATCATTACTCTATACATAATTTATATCCCCCTGAGATCGAATGTGTCGACCCGGATTAGCCTGTGCAGGCTTATCTGGGTCGATACATTACGCAGAGTCCATACTGTTGGTTTTATCGTGGCACGGCTCATATAGTGTTTTATGCTTTCTTGCCTAGTTACTTCACAAAGTATTCTTACTTGGCATCTAACATGGCCGCCTTCCCTGGGCATATCTTTTTTGATCCAAATCATTATGATGGTATAAAAATAAAATTACTTTTTGTATTAATTTTCCTTTTACAAATCATTAAGATGGTATAAAAATAAATTACTTTTTGTATTAATAAAGCAAACTTCTCCATCTGCCGCAATGTTTTCAACTCTATTCAATGATTATAGTTTTATTCAAAACATTGTGGCAAAAGGAGAAATTACTCCTTATGAGTTTCATTTTTAGAGGCCAATCCTTGGTGGCATAGTCCGGAGCGCAGTCAGTAGTGACGCGGGCTGTCACTCCAGGGGTTGTGAGTTCAAACCCCAGCTTGGCCTACAATCTTTTTTGAACTTTGACAAAGGCATATGAGACAATTTTCATTCGTCTTCCATCAATTTGGCTGAAAGTTACTAGAAAAGACTCTTGTGTGGACTGCTGGTGTGGGAAGCAGGAAACACATGGATTGGTGAACTGGCCGCCGTGATAATTGACTGAAGACTTGTTGAAAATTGCATTAGCCCTTTCCCTCATATAGACGCTTTCTGACGCCTCTGCAGCAGACGGCTTTTTAAAATCATAGTGACAAAAGAAGAAATTGCTCAAAACGAGGAATTTCTCCTTTTGACACAATGTTTTCCAATTGTAGTCATTAAGGTTATCCATTGAATTCTAGAGATTTTCTAATTTTTGACAAAATATGTTCAAAGTCGTCTGCTGCAGAATTGTCATATGAGGGAAAGGGTTACACAAACCCCCCTCCTCCCCCCACTAATAATTCAGTTATAGAGATTTTGCACTTTTTTGCTTAGACTGCATATTAACTTTATGTGGAAAAGGGTTTAACTGGACCTCAAGACTCTTAAGAGGGAAGAGAAAGGAAACATAAAACAAAGAGATCTTATGTCCAATGAATCCCTATAAAGATTGAATGTCACCATGGTCAATTAAATGTAACATTGAAGGCTGCTTGGCAACCAAAAATGGGAGGATTCTGATTTTTTTTTTTACTGACAGTAAAGAATTGGTTATTGCTGCTTGCTAATATTGATCACAGACACCTTATGATCTTAACCCTTTCCCACTTGTAGACGCAATATGAAGCCTCTGCAGCAGACGACGTTTGAAAACATTGTGGCAAAAGGAGAAATTGCTCATAAAGAGCAAGTTCTCCTTTGGCCACAATAATTTCTACCTTTTTCAGTAGTTTTAAACCTTCATATATGGAGATTTTCAGTGTTTTTGTAATATCATTTCAATGTCGTCTGCTGCGGAATTGTTGTATGTGGGAAAGGGTTTAACTATAATCTGCATTCAAGCAATACTTGTGGATTACATGAAATGTTTTATATAGTCATTGTTTGACAGGTAACTAATTTGTGTTTCTCGTGAGTCTAATGTTTCTGAGGGTCCAGGAGACAATATTTTCATGTTGTTAATAACCCTTTCCCTTAACCCATTCCCTCATACGACAATTCTGCAGCAGACGGCTTTAAACATATTTTGACGAAAAATAGAAAATCTGTATAATTGAGTGGATAACCTATGACTAAAAGTGGAAAACATTGTGGCAAAAGATGAAATTGCTCGTTTCGAGCAATTTCTTCTTTTGTCACTATGTTTTCAAAAAGCTGTCTGCTGCAGAGGCGTCAGAAAGCGTCTATAGAGGGAAAGGGTTAAACAACAATCCTGCAGCAGAAGACTATGAAATTATGAAGGTCTAAATATACAAAATCTTTATAAAAAGAAAGTACGATTATTGAAAAGTGTTGAAATCATTGTGGCAAAAGGAATAATTGCTCCTTTTGAGGCGTCAGAAAGCGTCTACATGTGGGAAAGGGTTATGCCTCACTCCAAACAACATCAAGGGAACCACTTATATAAGTCTGGTTAGTAAGTGGTCATCTTTTATACTGACCCTTTTCTTAACCCTTTCCCTCATATAGATGCTTTCTGATGCCTCTGCAGCAGACAGCTTTTTGAAAACATTATAGTGACAAAAGAAGAAATTGCTCAAAACGAGCAATTTCTCCTTTTGCCACAATGTTTTCCACTTGTCGTCTGCTGCAGAATTGTCGTATGAGGGAAAGGGTTAAGGGTCATCATGTTACGTTTTAATTTTATATTTTGTGTCTGTATGATGATGGTCTGAATAAGTTTGGAGTCTCATTATTAAACACTGCAGGAATCCGCTGTGATCGAGTGGTTAGCGTCGGGGATTTCGAAACCGGGTGTCCCGGGTTCGATCCCCAGTCGCGGCACTACAGTCATGGTGGAGTGCCTTTGGGCAAGGCACATTTTCTAGCCTAGTACTGGTTTGTTTACCCAGGGATCATGAATAAGTGAACTGTCGCCGTGATATAACTGAAATATTGTTGAAAGCTGCGTAAAACCCCAATAAATAAACAAATAAATTAAACACTGCATGCATGGTCAGTTTACTCTTTCCCACCTGCAGACACATTTTAACTCTTGAAAACATTGTGGCCAAAGGAGAAATTGATGAGCAATTTCTCCTTTGGCCACAATGTTTTCAACTTTATTAAACAATTAAGCTATATATCTTTTAACCCTTTCCCTCATACGACAATTCTGCAGCAGACGACTTTGAACGTATTTTGTCAAAACATAGAAAATCTCCATGGATAACCTATGACAAAAAGTGGAAAACATTGTGGCAAAAGGAGAAATTGCACGTTCTGTGCAATTTCTTCTTTTGTCACTATGTTTTCAAAAAGCCGTCTGCTGCAGAGGCATCAGAAAGCGTCTATATAAGGGAAAGGGTTAAGGAGATTTTTCAGGTTTTTGTCACTATATTATCAAAGTCTTCTGCTGCAGATTTGTTGTATGTGGGAAAGGTTTAAATGTTATTCATATATAAATAGTTCTGTAGCATACGACTTATGATGGAAGCTTTTAGGCAAATATGTGAAAAATAATAAAAGTTGAGAACTTGATGGACAAAGGAGTAATTTCTTTATTTTTCTCAATATTTTATGAAGTCATCTGCAGCAGAGGTGGGACAGGTTTATTTACCTGTTTCCTACGTGTTTCCTGACATTATTTGCACTATAATTTAACTGAACATTCTATTATTGATTATACTGTTGTATGTTCATAAGAATAAAACCCTTTACCTAGTTAATCTGCGTTAGATGGCTCAGAAAACATTTTGGTTGAAGGAATGATTGATCAAATGAGCAATTTCTGTTTGTGTCACAATGTTCCAAATTTTCCAGCTTTGTTGCTTTTTTACTGAAAATATTTCCGAAGAAGATGACTCTTAAATGGCAATAGCACATTTTAATGGAAAGTGAAAAACCGATCACCATTTATATTTTGATAATTATGACGGCATCACGCTATAGTTGAACACTTTAATCTCTTGCATTTAATCCTTTCCCACCTGACGCAATAGCAGCAGACGACTTTTGAATACATTGTGGCCAAAGGTGAAATTGCTCATGATGAGCAATTTCCCCTTTGACCACAATGTGGAATCCGCTGTGGTCGAGTGGTTAGCGTCGGGGATTTCGAAATCGGGTGTCCCGGGTTCGATCCCCAGTCGCGACACCTCGGTCATGGTGGAGTGCCCTTGGGCAAGGCACATTTTCTAGCCTAGTACTGGTTTGTTTACCCAGGGATCATAAATAAGTGAACTGTCGCCGTGATATAACTGAAATAATGTTGAAAGCGGCGTAAAACACCAATAAATAAATAAATAAATTGACCACAATGTTTTATCTTTATTTAACAATTAAGCTATCTTTTATGGAGAATTTTCAAGTTTAAGTCACCATGTTTTCATAGTTGTCGGCTGTATGTGGGAAAGGGTTTAGTCTATATTGTTGGTACTTGAAAGAATCCAGTTCACATTTAAACCATTCCCACGTTATAACAATTTAATACACATTTCATTTAACCACATAATTTTTCAGAAAACATGTTTCTGTGATGGTCTTTTTTTTTCTGCCACCAAATTGCAATAAAAAAGCATGAATAAGTCATGTATACTAATGAATAGGGGGGAAAAAATCATTAAATAACTGCCTTTTTATAATGCAAGAGAAAAAGATCACATCGGAATGGGGCATAATTGGTGGCTCCAAATTTGCTTAACATTTTTAACAACATTATGTGGCAATCCTACCGTTTTGCAGGAAGCCTACATGTTTAACCCTTTCCCACCTATAGACGCATTATGATGCAGCCGCAGCAGACGACTTTTAAAAACAGTGTGGCAAAAGGAGAAATTGCTCAAAATGAGCAATTTCACCATTTGCCACAATGTTTTCAACTATTTTCAGATATTATACCTTCATGTATAGAGATTTTCCATACATTTTAACAAATGTCTTCAAAGTCGTCTGCTGCAGATTCGCTGTATGTTGGAAAGGGTTATATAGTTGTATAGGATCAAATTATCTCGACAATAAAGGAGCAATACTCATGGGTTTTTCATGGGTTTTTCCATGATTTTGGTGTGTCACACTGTAGGCAATAACAAAACATAAAAAAACTCATGAATACTAATGAAGGAAGAAGGAAATCACTTTGAAGTTAACCCTTTCATTTATATGGACGCATTTTGACGCATCTTGCTGCAGACGGCTTTTAAAAAACATTGTAGCAAACGGCGAAATTGCTCATTATTAGCAAAATGTTCTTATCAGACACAATTTTTATCAACTACACTCTCTAATTACACTTTCAGTTATAGAGATTTTACATAGTTTTGCCAAGGTGTTGACAAAGTTGTCTGCTGCAGATTTGTTGTTTGCGGGAAAGAGTTTATAGCCTTTTTTAACCCTTTCCCACTTGTAGACGCATCAGTAGCGTAAATTATTTGCCAAATAATAAACAAGACGAATTTTGATGCTAAGCATCAAAGACGCCGCGCATGATTTTAAAGCATGACTTAAAGGGAAGCAGATGCAGTTCAATACATTTAAATAACCTGTGCAAACGGACAGGATGTAAATATTTTGAACAAGAAGGCCAAATGTACCTTTATCTTAAACAAGAAGGCCAAGATGTTCTTTTATTGCTCACCTGGATACCATAGTCTATAATAAAATGTTATCAAGAGCAAAAAGGGTTTATTTTGACGTAGGGATTATACACTTTATATGCTAGGATCTATGTGATATTCAGCATGTAAAGTTTAGTCTTCAAACCATTTGGTTTACCGTTTGCTTAACATTGACTGCAACAAATAAGTGTCATACAATCTGAAGTTTCTTAATTTTAAATCTGCTCTTACTAGATCAATTAGATAAAGAAAAAACATAGATACTGAAATATTAATAGATATTAACTTAAGTGTTAATGCCTCTAGTTATAAGTTAAGTGTGACACAAGCTTTGGAAGGAGAGAGGGAAGTCTATTCTCTTTCCAGTTGAGCAGAAGTATGATAACAAAAGACGAGAGTATATAAACAAAAAATACAAATAATTCTAACGAGTTTAAAGATATTTAATATCAAAATTAAGCATTTATGAAATTAAAAGAAAAAGTTCTCTTGTATAGTCAACATATAGCAAGAATACAATGAACAACTGTATGGGGAGGAACGTTTTAAGTTTAATAATACAACAGAAATAAATAGGAAAAAACATCACCCGAATCTTTTTTCTGAGCTTTGATGAAACGAGTCGTCAGAGCAGTAAACCAAACAATTTAAAAAGCATGGCCTAGTGAACTCCGTAAACCAACTCATAAAAATAGCTTAGCCTAATTAGTTGGGGAACAGTTATTAAAAACAATTTAAATGTGTCTAAAGTTTTGTAATAACGGTAAACGATGTACATATTTTGTATCTTGTTGTTTCTTAAATCAGTTAATACAATTTATTCAATCATAAAGGCTGTTTTTTCAAACATATTACAGAGTTTTTCTTTACATTAATATTTGTTGGTTGCTCCCTTTTCGATTACGTCACCCCATGGTACAAAATTAAAACTTATCCCATACTGACGCCGCGCTTCCACGCGGCGTCAATAAAATAAAATTTATGGAGATGTTTCAAATTATTGCTTGGTTGTTTTCAAATTCGTCTGCTGCAGATTTGCTGTTCGTGGGAAAGGGTTTACAGCCTTAATGCAAGAGGTCTAGAGTAAGCAAATAGGTCCACAACATCTCTCAGTATTAGGTAAAAACCCTATGTTGTGGTAGTCAAATGAATTGTCTCACTGTAATGATATCTTTCTATACCACCAACATAGAACTGAGGGCATACATAGGAAATAGCAGATTTTGGTTTTTATATACAGTGTAGATCCAGATCAGCCTACGGTGGTGTTGTGGTAGAGGATCCCCCTCAGGTGTGGGAGGTCGCGGGTTCAATCCCCAACTGAGTTACCAATTAAATACTTCAATACTGGTGTTAACGGCTTAGCTCACATGGTTGCGGGTTAGCATTACGACTGGCTAGCTGGTGTCAGGTTAAAAGCACCAGTAGTACTGGCAACTTACCCAGGAAACGCAGTGATACAACTGAAAAATTGTTGAAAGCGGTATAAGACACAAAACAATCAATCAATCGATCAGATCAATGCCAACTTGCCTGAAATGCTGTTTCAGAATATATTATCAAGAGCTCAGAGCCGAAGCCCGGTAGCTCAGTCTGTAGTGATGTGGGCTGTGAGTGTCAATCCAGGGGTTGTGAGTTTGAATCCCAGCTCGGCCAATATTCTTTCCAACGTTTGACAAAAGTCACTGTGACATGCATTATTCATCTTTAAGTCACCAATGGGCTAAAAGTCTATGTGGAAATGCAGCCAGTTGCTTGGAAGGTATGTGTTGTTGAGTACTGGTATGAGAATGCCAGGAAACGCATGAGAAGGTGAATTGGCCACCGTGCTATGACTGAAAATTTGTTGAAAACAGCATTAAACCCCAATCAATCAAACTTGATATCTAAAATATACAAGTCTTGTTTTACTATTTTCCACATACACCAAATCTGCAGCAGACGACATCATGGCAAAAATATGGAAAAACCCTATAAATGAACGGATGATTATTGAATAGAGTTGAAACCATTGTGGCAAAAGGAGAAATTGCCTGTTATGAGCAATTTCTTCTTTTATCACAATGTTTTCAAAAGTCATCTGCTGCAGAGGCATCAAAAAGCGTCTGTTTGACTTGTGGTGAAGGGTTAATTAACGTAATTGCGCAATACATACAAAATCACCACTCAAAAGAATATTCTGTTCTTATAAGTATGATTAAATAAATTTTGATTGAGAAATCCTTTTCACTCTTAAAAAATATTGACTTTTAACAACCAAGTTTACGGTTTTTTGCCTGTAACTCAGATCAGATTTAGTTGCCAAGAAAATGGGACATATGCCTTAATAGATTTTGCACTGAAACAGTGCATATTGGCAATGATTATGCATTGTAACTTACAGTGAGTCAGCCTACAACCATTTACGGTCATGATAATCTCAACCCCAAGTCTGACTTTGTGAATGATCAGAGCTCTAGATAAGGGCGTATTGCATGTTCTAAAACCCTTTTTTGACCTTTTAACCCTATGTTGTGGGTACTCAAAAGAATCATCTCATTGAGACGATTCTTTTGAGTACTCACATCATAGGGTTTGGTTGGATGATAAGAGAGATATTGTGCAATTTGTAGGGGAAAAGACCTGTATACCCCTCCTAATCTGGACCTCTGAATGATTATTCGAAATAAAGATTTCTCAGAACAGCGTCTCATGATTAGAGGTCTTGTTGCATCTCCGTGACAAGAATCCCATGAAGCGGGTCTGGTCTGGCATGGAATCTTGTGAGATGACAATTCTTACTATTTTGTCTGAAGTAACATATGGGTGTAATATTATTACATGTTAGCGGATAGTGAATACTGGGGAGACTGTGCTTCTGCACATAATCACCAGATCAAAGTACTAGTTTAAATTTATTTATTTTACAGAAGCTTTAAGCTTATATTAATCACGCTCAATATCTGCGACCTGGAGACATAACCAGTCCTCGCTCAATTTGTGTGGAAAAATCCCAAAGGCAGTATACCCGCTCATCACGGGGATTTGAACCCGGGACCTTTGGTAAGAGAGGCTAACACTCTACCTCTGTCTCTGACAAAGAACTAGAGAAGGATGTGTTAACTGGTCTTTTCTCACCAAATGCTAACTCTTCAACCAAACCCTATGTTGTTGGTACTTAAAGGAATCGTCTCATTGAGACGATTCTTTTAAGTACCAACAACATAGGGTTTTAGTGTCCAATAAGGATTCTGGAATGTGTTATACGCTTCTTATCTAGATCTCAACTATTTACAGATGTAACAAGACATGGCTCATCGTGCCCTGCTTTGAAAATGAATATAAGGCAAAGTTGAAATAACAAATTACAACTTATTTATCACATCAAGCCCTTTCCACACAAACAAAAAGCTCACAGCAGACAACTTTTAAAATATATATGCGAGAATTTTTTTTTAAATTGATTTAGTAAATAGAGTAGAAAACACTGTGGCTAAAGGAGAAATGGCTCATTTAATTTTATAATGACCAATCTCGTTTGTCGAAAAAAAATCAAGTCATTTGCTGCAAACACGTCAAAATACTCAACCAAGTAAGAAAGGGTTAAAGGCGTGTTAAATGCATAATTATAGTTACAAAATGTATTATATAAGACGAGCCACATTAAAACTGACTCATGGATGTTTTAACATTATTTGCATTTAAGACCAAATAGAATACTTGGGACTTTCGAACGCTGGTGGCTTGTTTTTTGGCTGCAATACATGTAAAAGTTATTGCAGCAATCATGTTATTTGTATCTCATCAATGAAAATTGTTCACTAGGGACTAATATTACCTCAGTTATTGCCAGACAATTCAATGATTTCAAGAGTGCTTGTTACAAGACATCTATTATATATTTGATGGGGGCACTTTGAATAATTTATAAATAGTAAATTACTATTCTATTCCACTTTTGCCAAAATCTGCATTTTCCATTCGCTGATCATGTTGACAACTTCTGGTGTCTCAGGAGCAGGCAACACTTTCGCAACAGCACATTGATGGGAAAAAGCACATTGATTTTTACTTACTTTCTTCTTTTTCAAGAAGCAATTTTTTTTCTGACTTATATCATTGAGATACAGATCATTTTAAACTCCAGATTTACGGTACTAACATTTGGAAAAAGTTGAAATTTAGCATTTTTAACACTTTCCCACATATAGACACTTTCTGACACCTCTGCAGCAGAAGACTTTTGAAAAAATTGTGACAAAAGGAAAAAATTGGAGCTATTTTTCCTCTGCCACAATGTTTTTAACCTTTTTCAGTGGTTAAATGCATTAGGGGTAAATTCCCAGGTAACTGCAGTCTGCTTTAATTGTGTCCAGAAGAATGAGAAAGTAATAGACCTGTATCATGATGTATATTATACAAACAAAGATTTAAATTGTTTTCCTAATTTGGTTTTTTTAATGCCTTTTAATAGAGAGGGTCATAAAGCATTTTACCTGACTGTCTCAATTACTTAACCCTTTCCCTCATAATAGACGCTTTCGGACTGCCTTTGCAGCAGACGGCCTTTTGAAAACATAGTGACTAAAGAAGAAATTGCTCAAAACAAGCAATGATTATTGTTTATTGACACTGGTATTTGCATATTAACTTCCCTTTATAGTCGAGACTGATACTTAGACATTTCAGAGTTACTCCCCTTTTATGCAAAGTCGCCATTTGTAATCTAAAAGAACACTTACACTAGTAGCCTGTTCACTTGCCTACCAACCTTTTCTCATTCTCAAGGGGGAGTTTCGTGATCTCAAAGTGGGAGATTGGGGTTTGAAGGGTAAGATTTTCAGTGCGATGTATTAAACAGTAGAAATTGTCACGATAGAACGGAATAACTATGCAGGAGACAATACTTTCAATATTTTTACTTATAGGAAAAGAATAAAATAGACTCATTTTGAGAACGTTTTCTATTTAACAGAATATGTTCAACTGCATCTTAGCATTTAAATATTATTTTGGCATGTTTTCAAATTCGTGCATTGATATTGAAAAAACCTTTTCATTATGGTTATCTAGAAAATCGAGCAAGTTGTCTGTTGTGTCAATGACTTTTCATATTGCATCCAAGAAAGAAAAATCTTAACCACATTTAAATTAGACCTACTTTTGAATGAAATACTGAGAACGAATGGAATCTTTGTAATTGTTAATCTAATGACACAGGGAAAAATCATTTAGTTGACAGACTAGTCCAGGTTTCTGTACTAGGAATGCGATTTTTTATTTTGACTGTTTGCATCCTACAATGCAATATGTAACGGCGATATATTGAGACTAGTTGACAGACACACATTGTTTTAAACTTGTTGAAAGAAAGGGCCTTTAATCAGTGACAATTCGTTTAGAAGTGGATGTTACAAAATGGTTGTAGTAATTTTCAGTACATTCATAACTTCATATTTTATTTTTATTTTAAATTTCGAAAATCGTGAGTTTTTGCCTCACGATCGTGGGGGTGGGGTTACCCTATTCAAATTGTGAGACTCGCGATTGATTCTTGAGGGTTGGTAAGCATGGCACTCAACTTACAGTTTATAGCATATTATTATTGTAAGTAATCATTGATAATCAGCTATTATGTTTCTATATTGACTACATTTATTTATTGTTCATTAATGTACTGTGTCAATTATTCTTTTGTCTCGTTTCCAATGTTGATTATGTTTATCATTGGAACAACACATCATTCGGTAAATATTTGAGTATTTCTCATTTCTGTATTTTGAGACAGTGTTCATTGTTGATCTAAATAAAGACATACAAAAAGACCACGTTCTTACAGAGGGAAAGGGTTAAAGAAATGACAAAGAAAGCGCTTATTTTTTCTGTTTCGGTTTCTGTCTATGTTAATTTTGGCATGAGCATCTGCATCAAGAGAACAGGTTTTGTTTCATGGTCAGGTCATGCCATGGGTATCGGGTGTATCCATCCAAAATTTATTCGGCCTGGTCTTTTTCCGCCTAGTCTTATTCGGCCTACTTTTCTTTGGTATGCCTATCAAAGAGGTATAGTTGTTCACACATTAGTTAGAGTATTAAATTAAACCTTGTTAATTAAGATAATTGAAAGGTTGTTATGATTGATTATGTAACTTTCAATTAAAATGTAAATTTGTAACCAATGTAAATTAAATT